>CAIGRO010129074.1:0-13309 GCA_903798355.1 Fraxinus baroniana
AAAATGGAACCAATATTTCATTTGAACATCTAAACAAAAGGTTAAAAAAGACAAACACATAGCCCCAAAACCCCCTTAATTCTATGACAGCATTTCCTCATCACTGGTGGACTTAAATAACACAGATAATCGAAGATTTAAAAATGCATCTGATTTCAACAACTGTAGGGTTTTTGGATTTTAAGAAAAAAGAAGCGAACACGACAATATCGATTGAAATTTGGGAGACAGGATTCCAATCATATAAAGAAATGAAGAAGCTCCAAAAAAAAATTGTTCACCAAAGGGAATGCAGGATGCTTGAATCGTAGAGAAGAACAAACTGTAAATATAATCTGTGATTTTTTTACATATGATTTGATTTCAAATGGGCAGTAAGAACAATGATGGAGAGAAAGTGAAAGGGGATCTGAGAAGTAGGGGGACAAAACAAAAGAGAGGAAAATAAAATTTAAGGAATCCCAAATAGAAAAAACATGCGAAATTAAACAACAAATAGTAAAGAGAGAAGAAGAAATGACAAGTCTTGAATGGTTGTATAAAGAGAGGAGTAAAGAGGCGTAGAAGCTTGTGTGGAGAAACTCTTACCTGTGAGAAGAAAACTACTTAGTGCTTGAGGGGAAAAAATGGAAAAGGTAAAATTAATATATATGACATTAACATGATATAAAGATGATACCTAGTGAATAGTAACAAACTTTGCTCTCTTATATATTGTAGGGATAACTCATGTTCTCTTTAAAAAAAATAATAAGCCCCTGATTGATGATGATTAAAATTAGATTTTTAGTATATTTTGTTAAAAAATGATGAAATATGTAGTTGAAAAGTTGTGAGACTCGTGAAATATGTGGTTAAAATTGATTGTTAACTTTGACTTAGATTAAGATTTGAATTTTAATAAGTACTAAACAAGAGTTAAATCTTTTATTTTTATTTGATAAAAACATTTAAATTTGAATTAACTTTAAACGGAATGATTAGTGAGGTGTGGACAATGATTTACGTGCCTAGGGATGGCAATGGGCCAAGCCGAGCCTACTTGACCCATCTACCCTTGAGCTTGGCTCGTCAAGGTGATGAGCCGAGCTCAAGCTTGTTTGAGCACGAGCCGGCTCGAGCTCGACTCGGTCCATGAGCTCGTTAGCTTACGAGTCGAGCCAAGCCCACGAACTCGTGTTTTTTTTTATTTTTTTTTTTCCTTTTTAGGTTTTTTCTCACATTTTTTACGAGCTTTGGGTTCGCTTGTGGGTGAGTGCCACTTGCTTCCAAAACGAGCCGAGCAGGCTTGACTTGTACTCGTGGCTCGTTTTTGATGAGCTGAGCGACGGCCGGCTCAGCTCAATTGCCACCCCTATGCGTACCTATGGATGGCAAAAAAGCTAGTTGGCTCGGGCTCGGGCTCAGCCAGGAAAAAGTCCGACTCGAGCCCATGGCCCGGGCGAGTGCCCCTAAAAAAATAAATTTCGAAGGTGCTGCCTTTCCAAGCAACAAGCCTTTGTATTTTTTTTTTTAAAAAACCCGAGCCGGCTTAGCCCGTTAAGGCTCAGGCCGAAAGCTAGGACCGAGCCTTATTTTTTTGGCCGAGATTTGCTCAGCTCGGCTTGAGTCCAAAAAAGCTCGAGCCGAGCCCAAGCTTTTTTTTTTTTCGACTTGGACTCGATTTGGTTCGGCTCGTTGACATAACTATGCATACCCACTTTCATGGGCACTTGGTTAGGCGTGTAATTTTCGTCCGGTTCAAAATTGGTTCAACGAGTATCGAGTTAAACGAATTTTTTCGCCATTCTTTCGTGGGGTGGGTGTACATTTTCGCCTGTCCCTTTCCCCAGACACCCCACCGACTTTCTCTCTCTTTTTTCTCTCCTTTTTCTCTCCTCGGCTTGCTTTGTAAACTCACTCCTTGTGTACGTTAATGCTTCATTAAAGATTGATCAGCTGTGAAGAATTCTGTTTTATGTGCTAGGATGGCAGATGAACAGGCATGCCAGATGGTAAAAAATATTCGTTTTTCTTCTTTTCTTTTTGGGTTTCCGCCATTAATAAACAATGTGACTGCAGTTGCAAAGCATGTTGCAGTTGGCCCTTTTTGTATATTTTATTCATTTTTTTTTATTATTTGAACTGTATGGATCTTTGTGAAGTCTTTTTCTCTCTACATTCATGGCCACGCAAAAACAAAATGTGCATGTATGGAGAATCCAACTCTCCCTCTCTCTCGGGCTGTGGAGGGTTATGGGTGAAATGGGTTTCATGGATGGACTCTTTATGGGGTTGTGAAGTGTTTAGTAGCAAATGGGTTTTCTAAAATTAATTAGAAATCCGCAAGTACTTTTTTTCTATTAAAGTTCTTGGACCAAGGACTAAGAGTTATGTGGCTTTGAGCAAATATTTTTATGTCTCATGTGAGAGAAATTGAAGATTTTAATCAAATAATGAAGAAAAAGGTTGATTTTTTTTATTTTTTATTTTATTAAAGATTTTGTATACATTTCTCGATCTCCACGTTGAGAAACGTAAATGGTAAAATGGCGTTACTTGCCAAAAAATGATGAAGCTGTTGGTGGTATTTGTGCTGTATTACTGGATGAATTTATTTATGTGTAAGGACCATCTTCCCCCTTGAGAAAGGAGATGGGTTTCTTGAAATTTGAAATTTTGATTATGAACATGCCGTGTTGTGAATGTTTTCCAGTGTTTTTTTTAAGGAAAAAGCCATAGAAACAGTTCAAATAATAGGAAAAAGTTCAAATAATGGTAGCTTCAACAGTCTTTTGAGCATGTTCACTAAAAAGAATCATTATTCCTGGTGGTACTTTGCTTCTGTACTTGAAAGTTGGTATGAATTGATTAATCGGTTTGACTGGTTACGTCTTCTTATGATACTTTTCCTCCTTTAAATTCTTTGGCATTTCTCACCTCCTCTTGATCTTTAGAATTTAGAAATTGTTAGGGTTTATAGTTTGAAGTTTATAGGTTTCTTCAGT
The DNA here is from genome assembly GCA_903798355.1 of Fraxinus baroniana. NCBI lineage: Eukaryota > Viridiplantae > Streptophyta > Magnoliopsida > Lamiales > Oleaceae > Fraxinus > Fraxinus baroniana. The sequence goes on from CAIGRO010129074.1 coordinate 2,988, forward strand.
TTGTTAAGTGGATATACTTACAAATCAATTTATGGATCAATATGCTTTGATTGGAACTAAAGGTTCCAGAACACATGGCTGGTATACAAACATAATGAAATTACCTATCATTCTTATTTTTAGGATTATACTTATTGCTTCATTGGGAACATCGTTTTGTTTGTTGTGTGAGCTCCAAAAGAATAAGTTGCCTTTTTTCTAGTTCTTGGAATTTGTTTGAGAATTTTTTCTAACGGCTAAATTTGTGTAGAATGTTTACAACATGCTTGTTCTTGAAGAAATTTTTTCCTTTTTGAAAATTGTAAATCGATTCCAACTTAGAATGACTCCTAATTTTATCTCTCTTACCTTGTCCTTTTCCAAGTTTGTCAAATTAACAGAAGTCTTGTCTTCTTCCATAGTCCCATGGGTGAGGGACGGACGCAGGGGTGTCATGGGCTGGAAGCCGGAGAGCAAAGGGTAGGGGTGGGGTACAGATGCAGGGAGTTTTTTCGCATGATAACAAAATTAACTTATTTGTGTTTCTGTAGCATTTATATCTTTCTCCTTGTGTTTGTATATGCATTTGTCAACATTCTACAAGTAAACGAGGATTTTTCCGTTGCAGTTTTCCATTTCTACCCAATTAATTTTGAGTCCTGATGTTTTTTTCTTTTTTGGTCGGGAATTAAACACGTACTGTTTGCTTTCTTCTTGATTAATAATAAGAGACAATGAGTAGAGGAGTCAGTGCTGGTGGGGGCCAAAGTTCTTTGGTTTATCCTTTTGAAGGTGGAGACACCCCTAACAATCCTCAAGCTGCTCAGAAGTGTTCAAACAATGAGCCTTCCCCCATGCAGTCCGTTACCCTCCAAACCTGTGGATAACAGGAAGCAAACATGTGTGGGGGGTGGGGCAGAAGAAAAAAGTTAAGAAAGTTGTTTAGATTTTTTAGTACAAGGTTAATTGTAAGTATTTTGAAAAAGTGTTGCTATTGGTGACTTCCTGTTTGTTTATTGGTAATCTCATTTTTGTCTCAGTTTTCAAAATTATTTTAATTTGTCTCCTCGCTCTGGGTTAGAGAGTGGGGGAGAATTTCAGCTAGTCTGACTACGGGCCCACCAGTCATGTGGTTTGTGGAGTTGATGACCTGGACTTTGCCACGTTCTCACTGCGATTTGTAGAACTTCTAATGCTTTTGTCACTAGTCGTATTGGCACCTATGGATACCAACAAATACCTTTCACTTAATTCAAGACTTTTCACTATAAATTACTAGTTTTAATGAAACTTGCGGACTTTGTTCTATTATCTCCTTTTTGGATATCAAAATCAGTTCAGATTACCATAGAGGAAACAAGCCAGGTACTTTCAATAGATTTGCATAATCATGTCATAGCAGATACTCTGAGGACTGTATTTGTACAATTTTTTCACAAAATAATGCATGTGAATGATGTATTTTTGAAACAACGTCTACAATTAAATTGTACAGCATGAGCACAATTATGTTATAATTATCCTCCTCTAAAGTATGGTAATAGAACTTTTTAGATGTACATTTTTGTTAACCAGTGTAAGATATGTAGATATTTATAGACAGTTAATTGATTTGAGTCTCACCCTTTCTAGTTCACTACATGTTATGTTGAACTATCACATTATCAATTTGCTGCACTTCTTTCACCATCTTTGTTTTGCCTATGTTTCTCTGAAACAAATACACTTTTGTGGTTTGAATGATGCACCAGCATAGCAGGGCCTGGGGCCCTTTCTAGTGACTGATAAAGATTTCCAACTTTTTTATCTTCTTAGTTTTCACAATATTACTTACTTTTTTTCTTTGAAGCAGTACAGGAAATAGAAGAGGATTTAGTTGAAGGGAAATCAATCATGCTATTTTATTTATTTTTTATCATGTGCGTGCTCTATGATTGCTTTCATTTTAATCCTGGGTGTTTGCATTATAAAAATACTGATTGTGTGAATTCTATTAGATTAGTTTTTAAAAAATAATGTTCAGACAACCTAAGGCTAATTCAGACCATCTTTGTCATAACAGATCTTAAACTTTTTACTATTTCGAAATTCAACCTACTTTCTTAGGCTTCTGAAAGTATCATTGACCGTGTTGCCTATGATATTTCTTGGTTTTATCAATGTTTCGATAAATAGACTTCCGATTATTGGGAACAATCCTTCTACTGATTTTGAAACTTTGAAAAGAAAACAAACTTTCATATTTCATGTTCTTGAAATGTTTAATATGCAATTCTCTTAGTTTCAAGCATAAGAATATTGGTTTCTTATTACCTGTTACTGGCTTTCTCTGTATGTATAATAAGCCACAGGATCATTATCTAAAAGTCTACTCTCATATCCTGATTCTCGTTAGCATACTGTATGGAACGGAAATTTGTTTGTCCACTGTTATAAGAAAGTTGCCTCGAGTTACACCAAGTATGCGGGCTTCTTCTGCCACTACATTTCTTTTCTATTTCGTTATATTTTGTTTTACGTTTCATTAAGTTTTGCTTTATATGCAAAGGTCTTACTTCTTCATACATAATATTGGCCGTCTAATAGCATATTAGTTTTTTCCTTGTTCTTTTTGTGTTTCTGAAACAGCTGTCAAAGCGTGATTTATGTACATGATCAACTTTTATAATCTTTTGAGAAATTCTGTTGCTATTTCTATGTAATCTGTTCAGGTTTTTGACGCATCTCTCCTGACTCTCAGGATAGATGTTGCTATATATGTGGTGATATTGGCTTTGCTGAGGCATTAGTTACTTGCTCTCATTGTAAAGAAACTAATGAGCATTTGTAAGACCACTCTCTCTCTCTCTCTCTCTCTCTCTGTACATGCATGTTGGGAGATAATTTTTAATTTATCACTAGACTTGCTGAAATGAAGAAATCTATTCTTCCACTTCAGTGTATCTGGCGCCTTTAAGCATCCTTTTACTCTGCGCTTTTAGTTAGAATAACAAGTTCAGGAAATTTTGTAATTCTTTATGTATTATGTATTATAGTCAACTTTTATGTATTAATCTAGGTATTGCATGCGAAACTATTTTGAGAAGTACCCGACAGATTGGTATTGCGACGAATGTGAGCCTACAGCTGAACCAGTTTCCCCAGCATCTTGTCCAAGGGGAGAATCGAGAGGGTCAAAGTTAATAAACTTTGGGACAGTGCACCATGATGCTGCTACCCCTTCTTCAAAGAGTAAAAAATTATCAAAAGAAACAAGACAGGTTTCTGTTAACTTGGAAAAGAAGGTAGCAACTAGGAGTACGAAATATATCCCTGTTACAGAGGCCATAAAGCTCTCGTCAGGAGCCCCAAAAACTGTATCCCCTAAAAAGGTTACTCGTCATACAATCCCTCCACAACTCAACACTGAGGTGAATTTACTTGGGAGAACTTCTATCAAGCCCCAAACCGTACCCATGAAGTTCTCTGCATATCTGGATAGAGCAAAGTTTTCTTCAGGTACTTCACAGAAGTTAAAGCCTAAAAAACATGGCAGTGTGGAAATCTCTCGGCGACAGCAGCAGTCTACAGAACTCAGAGGTTGTTACTTTGTCCTATTAGATTGAATTCAAGCATTTGATATACATATGTTTAGCTTACGTTAGATATAAAAAGTTTTCTTAATAAATAATTCTAAGTTTTTAAATTAGTTTTTTCTTTTACTGGCTAAAGTTTGAAATAAGTTATTTATTCACACTAGTTTAAAGAGTTACTTTTAAAGCAAGTAACTCTACTTAAAAGTAGGGAAAAAATAGCATATTCAAATATGTTTGGAAACAAAAGATTTTACTTATGTTAGCTGAACATGCTGAGCTAATTTACTTTTGCCCAATACTAATACTTCTTTGAATAAAGTACACACAAGAGTTGCAAGGATTCAGTATTAAATATGGTATTACCTTCTCTAGGAATGTGAGGAGACGATAAGTCTTGGATTTCATAGCTTGTACAAATCAATAGAGTTGCAGATGATTGTTGAACTCAAAATTTCTTTAGATATTACTGCCATCATAATGTGACGAGAAATAATCAATGAGTATCAGTTAATTTCATCTTGCTTCTAATAATATCAGTAATGTCTGCTCCAGTTAATAAATCTGAAACCTATGAATTTTTGGGTTCTATTATAATAACCACATTAGATAATATTAATGTACTAAATGCTTTATGATTTCATTAGAAGTGCTAAGACCAGTGAATGCCAATCAAGCAGCTCCAACTCCTATTCATGAACATATTCGGAAGGAACGGACTTCAGAAATCGTAAATGCAATCAAGAAGCCCTCACCTGCATCTTTACCATCAGTGTCTCACCCAGTAGTTATCTCAGGCAAGATCATTTCTCTGTTCTTTTCTTGATTCTGCCTATTTGCTAATGAAGTACGATTTGTGTGTGTAAAATTCATCAATTTCATGATGTTGAAGTGAATAAATAAACTGTCCGTAGTACTGATATTAGGATAAAGATTCACAGGTATTTTATTATGGGAGGATAATAATTAAAATTTGAGATGCAATTGAGTGGTGTGATTGAAGTTGAGAATCAATCAATGTTAGGAATGTAATCTCTAAAATACTTTTGTATCAAGGGAGACAATTATAGCTCGCGGTTTCCATTTAAAAAACAACGGAGTTGTCGTAGACGTCTAGCACGTCACAACAAGAGGAGGAGGAAGACGCATCCAGAGAATGCAACTAATGGAGCCTCTTTAAATGATGAGCAGGGCAGTAATTATTTATTAATTAGTCTACTGAAGATACTCTCCAATATACNATTCTGTCTCTTTTTGCTCTTAGTTACAAGATTGGATAGTGAAAGATAGCATTCTAATTCTAAATAGTGAAATAGATCATCAACATTTGTGCACGAACCATATTGAAATAAATTTTAAAAATGATCATAATGCAGTTCAATATATACGTATAAATGAAGCATTTGGTTAAACAATATTCCAATATTTCATAAATCACAAAACAATCATTTTGAACTAAAATTGTATTATAGAAGATAACTAAAATTCTTAATTAGTATCTCTAGCATCCAAAATTCCCAAATAGCTTCTATTGGTATGTTACCTATGTTTCTATTAAAATATTATTTTTTTTTTCGTTAAGTATTCAATCAACATAAGATAGATTTTGATAGGGTAACCCAAATAGTAAAAGAAATTGCTATATCCTACCATATAAATCAACATTAGCAAACAAAACATGTGGATGAGATCTTGCAGTCCTCCAACTTGAAAAGCTTCTCATTCAATGATCTCAAGGCAGTCACAAGAAACTTCCGTCGGACAGCATCTTAGGGGAAGGGGGGTTCGGTTCTGTTTTCAAAGGATGGATTGACAAGCCTACACTTGCAGCATCAAAGCCAGGCGTTAGGATGATGATCACTGTTAAGAGGCTGAGACGGGATGTGGGCAGGGTCACAAGGAATNGACAGCATCTTAGGGGAAGGGGGTTTCGGTTCTGTTTTCAAAGGATGGATTGACAAGCCTACACTTGCAGCATCAAAGCCAGGCGTTAGGATGATGATCACTGTTAAGAGGCTGAGACGGGATGTGGGCAGGGTCACAAGGAATGGCTGGTAAGTGCTTTCTCCTTTCTTTAGTTTACTGATTTCTCATGTATGTTGCTCTTGTGTTTTGTATTGCACGATGTGCACTACTGGATATTTAGCTTCTTTTTCTTCTTTAATACAGTTTCTAATAGTTTCGAATACACTACCAAACAAGCCATAACGATATCAGTCTGAACGTGCTTTAAAATTTGGTTCCATATCGCTTAGTTTTTCTTGATGTCCACTTACGTATATCAGTGCAGTTAACAATTCTAATTAATGTGGACAACATGCCTGGATTGGTAACCAAGGAACTTTATAAGTTCTGAGATATTATACATCTGATTTAGGAAGCCTTCATGTTGGTGTGATGGCAAAAGTGAAATATAACAATGGAGCAGCTTGTTTTGTTGTGCTCTTAAATTTCCCTTTTTAATTGACAATCTTCATTGTTGGATTTTCAGGCTGAAATCAATTATCTTGGTCAGCTGCGTCATCCTAATCTTGTAAAATTGATCGGTTACTGCTTAGAGGATGACCACAGACTTTTGGTCTATGAGTTCATGTCCAAGGGTAGCATGGAGAATCATCTATTCAGGAGTGAGTTCAGTGGCTTCATTTGATTAGAAGCATATTTTTCTCTGAATCTATTACCTCCTGGAATTTAGTTCACTCAATGTTTTTGTGTTGAACCAGGAGGTTCTTACTTCCAGCCACTTTCTTGGAGCCTGCGAATGAAAATTGCTCTTGGTGCTGCACGAGGACTTGCCTTTCTTCACAGTGCCGAGACGCAAGTAATATATCGGGACTTCAAGACTTCTAATATCCTGCTTGATTCTGTACGTATGTTCAGAAGCTAGACTGGTATTGGCTCTATGGTATCTATGGATTCCTTATGCACATAGTTCTAAGACTTCGTATCGATTTTATGCTTTGAATTCACAGAACTACAATGCCAAACTTTCTGATTTTGGGTTAGCCAGAGATGGGCCAACTGGTGATAAGAGTCACGTCTCTACTAGAGTTATGGGGACTTATGGATATGCTGCTCCCGAGTATCTATCCACAGGTATATTTGACATGTTCAATTGCCTCATAAATTAATATGATCATATTTTGCTACATTCTTCTTTATTTTGATCAATCCCTCATGTTTTCCTGCCAAGTGTTATCCATAATTGTTATTGCCAACACGACCATGGTAGAGTGTCCGAGGATTGTCTATATCCGACACATGTCAGACACGGACACATCACCCCCCTAGTCTAGTTGAAGTGTCCGTGCAAACACAACCCATTGTTGTTTGGAGTCAAATCTTGAACTTCCATCTTTATATAAGCAATCTACTTTGTTTGAAGTAAAGGATTACGTGAATTACATGCATCATTGAATGAAATTCATTGAAATATGCTCTATGCACACTCTGAACAGTATCACTCGTAAAAAGATGTAAACCAGTAAAGCTGAGCACTCAAAAGTTTTGGCATCTGAAACTCATTTGATAGGTGGTTTTAGGTGCTGGTTTAAATATCTTTTGAATCGTTCAGAGTGTCAGCCGTTTAGTTTCTTCATCAAGTTCTCTTGGAGTTGCATGTGGTTATAGCATATGGACATTTTTTCTAATAGAAAGGGAAGCAAAATCCTTCTCAGAGATGTACCTTTACAGTGCAAAAACCAATAGTCAATAGATTATGTCATATGATGCACATTTTTCACGGGAGGCATGCGATCTTCAGGCTAGAAGCACCAATTATAATTCCTGTGCTTTCCCCCTTATCACCCCTTTTCTTCATTTCTAGTCACCTTGCTCAACTAACTTAAATTAATGAAAGCACTGTTATTATTTTGATTTGCAATGAATGTTCATTAGTTAAATGATGGACTGTTACCTGATAAATTTCTCTCTTGATTGAAGGTCATTTAACTGCCAAGAACGATGTATACAGCTTTGGCGTGGTTCTGCTAGAATTTTTATCTGGTAGGAAAGCAATAGACAAGAATCAGCCAGCGGGGGAACATCATCTTGTTGACTGGGCAAAACCTTACCTCACAAACAAACGTAGAATTCTTCATGTTATGGATGTCCGTCTTCAAGGCCAGTATTCATTGGGTCGAGCCCTAAAGGCAGCTCATCTTGCGCTCCAGTGCCTATCCACGGATCCAAGGTCAAGGCCGAACATGGATGAGGTGGTAACCGCTTTGGTGCAGCTTCAGGAGACTTCAAAAAATGATCAAGCAAGTCACCAATCAAACCAGAAAACTCACCATAAAAACCGACCTCGTTCCTTCAGAAGCAGTGCTGGAGAAATGCGTGGAGTAACAACTCACCGCAGACCGTCAGCTTCCCCTCTTCACACGTAGAAAGAGGTATGACTATGACTTCTTTGGTTCGATGGCGTACTTACCTTGTGCGTGTAGCCGTGTGCTATATATATCTGTATTTGAAGGGAATGTACATTTGTTTGGCAATGTAATTTGTAATCTACCCTTGATCTTAGTTGTCAGTTTTGACAATATAGAGTTATGAGCAAGTTACCAGCTCATGCTCTCTGGAAAATGTTCTAGGTTTTTTGAGCTTGAGCTCCCTTTTGGCTGAGTTTGGAAATTGTATTTTGTTTGAAAAAAAAAATTGAAAAAAATTGTAAGTATGAAGTTAGTATTTGCATTTTTTGTACGCGCTGAGGTTTCAAATACCTCAGTGTCAAGACACTAAGATTGACAGTGATGTGAATTATAATTTTCTTGCATTGCATGAATTAAGCTCTTGCTTGGTACACATTAAAATTTTCATTTTCATTATTCTGCTCATTTTCAATCATACATTTTTCAATAAAATAATATTTTCTTTCACATCAACAACTTTTCATTCTTTTTCAACAACACATTCTCCATTAATCTAATATTTCAGAATACTTTCTTCTAAAATAATGTGACTCAAACACCCCCAAAATCTCTCTATTTATACACAATGGATTTTCTTATATTTGTAGAATTGGCATTATCAGGTTTTGTTGAACAATGTTAATGGGGGTATAGGATCATTTTGTTAAGATTCGAGATTTTATTTTAAAAGGTCAATCTTATCAGGAGGGGTGATCCAAATTTTTATAAATTAGTCTATATTTTCATCTTTATTTGATGTGAGATTTTATTCCTTAATATGTCCCCACAAAATGGTGGCTCGTTTGAGCAGACAAATCTTGAAATTTTTGTGCTCAATTTTTTTGAGTCTTGATCGAATCGAATTGGTTGTTGGAGCTCAACGGGTCATGATTCTATGTTAAAATGTCAATCTTGTTAATATGAGTAGCTCAAACTTTTATATATTGGTATATGCTTTCTTCTTTATTCGATGTGAGATTTTATCCCTTAACATGCCCCCGCAAGATAGTGACTCATTTGAACAGACTAATTTTGAAATTCGCATGTTCAATATTTTTGAGTTTTAATCATATCGAATCATTCGTTGGAATTTAACGAGCTCTAATACTGTATTAAGATTTGTGGTTCCATCTTAAGAGACCAACCTCGTTAAGAGTAGGTCAAACTCTTATAAATTGGTGTATGTTTTCATCTTTATTCGATGTGAGATTCTATATCGTGATAAGTTTTTGAATGATGTATTTCTATCGGGTAAATATTATATACTTTTGCTTGATTTCAATAATCGTAAAAAGTTTTCGTACAAACAATTACCCAATTATGAAAAATTAAATTCTCTCTTTTTTAACAACTTAAATAAGAAAATTTAATGTGCTAACTTGCTATTTATAAAAGACAAATTTTTAATTGAAATTCTTCCTAAAATTTAGTGGTTGAAACGTAAATTGACTTTGACGTGAGGTCTTCCATGATGGGCGGTGTGAATAAAAAAGGTAATGACTTAATTGTCAACCAAAATTGACAGATTATTATCCTAATCAAATGAATCAGTTGAAATTTGGGACGAGAAATTTGTCTTGGGAGTAAAATTTCGTTAAATCCTAAGTATGAGTTCTCACTTTCAACTTTTCATAGCGAAATCTGGAATGCGTAAATCTACAATTTTCCATTTCAGGGCTGCAAATATTTTATATGTACTTATAAATTATCTAAACGAAGAGGCTGCTGGAAATCCAAATAAGATGTTTATAAAATTAACTCTTACATGTAAGCCGTCTTAGCTCAGCCGGTAGAGCGCGTGGCTTTTAACCACGTGGTCGTGGGTTCGATTCCCACAGACGGCGATTTTTTGTGAATTCTCTATTAGAAAGGCCTCATTTATTAATTAAACTTTATTTATAAAATAATTGATTAACAAAATCTTTCATTAATTAAATATATTAAAATTACAATTCTATACTATTTGGTTACAAATCATTTTCTTGATCACAAATAAAAAATTTTATAGGTTAAGTTTTTTATCGATCATAAGTTACAAATTTTAGGGTTGATATCCTATTTGACAATAAAAGTTTAGGGTGAACATCTAGACTTGTGCTTAATTGAGTGTGACACTCTTTGCCATGAGTATCGTGAGTTTAACCTCCTAAACTTGATATCTTACGACATGAGTTATTCTAATGCTATGTTTGATCGCCACTTTTTTCTATGGAATTTCCATCCGTGCACCTTTTCACTGGGAAAATGGTTTCCAGGTTACTTTAAATTTATTTTTTCCTTTTTTTCTTTTTTTTTTTCCCTGGCAATGGATACTAAATATCAGTGTTCTAAAATGCGTAATGCGTTGCGATGCGTATAGGTT
>CAIGRO010129084.1:0-40795 GCA_903798355.1 Fraxinus baroniana
ACAAAACCTTAAAGGTAAGGGCATAAATGCCAAACAATGAAAGGTAGGGACGTTTTCCGAAATCAACCCCAAAGGTAGGGACGTTTTGTGCTATTTAGCCTTTTTTTACCATTGGGTCTAGAATTTATTCCAATTGCTGGATTAAAAAAAATTACTATACCGAATTCCATTCGTTTGGCTTTGTTTTACATGAAAATTGTCAATAAAAGTGATAAATTTTTTTACCATTGCGTCTAGAATTTTTTCCAATTGCCCAAAAAAAATTTAATTTTTTTTTTAAAAAATAAAGCGATTCCATTTTGCCAAGAAAATGGATTCCCACCACTTTGGCAAGAAATTCAATTCCTTAAAAACATGGAAAATGGGTTGATGTGACACAAGCAAGGAAAGACAATTCCATGAAGTGGGGAAATGGAATTCATTTTCCATTTTCCTTGGAAAATTAGGCTTATCAAACACAACCTTATATTTTTTTCCCAGCCATAATTACTTCCACTCAAATAGAGAGCTAAAAAAAGGTTCGATTGATTGCATTTTCATAATGTGTATATATCTTAATGAAGAAAAAGGGTAAAGCAAGTGACATGGAATCCAGCTAATAAATCAAGATTGGAAAGATCGCCTATGAATTCAAACTACTAAGCATAATCATTGATCAAAACCATAAAATTCAAACACGACATATTGCCTATGAAAAACATCCAGCATTACTTCGCAATCACAAAAGTCACCACCCCAAGCTTTATCGTGGAGATGGAAACTAAGCTTATGTTTTGCTCATGTTTATAAATACTCAATTCACTTTTTATCCACACATTTTGAGGAACTCACAAGTTCTACCCACTTATCAACTACTGGTTTCTATGTATTTATAATTTAAACCATTTATAAACACTCCAAACATGCTTTAACATGCAAAATATTCTGGACAGCCAAAAAAAACTATGAAATTTCACACCCAACCTTTAAAGCAGCATCTAAACAAATTATGTTGCACGCTCTCACCTTTTTATTGCTAGCAAGTGCAGCTTGACATTGATCAATGGAGTTGATGCACAAAGCCTGCTCAGTTATTGTTAGAAGTCAGGTACCATTAGATCCAGATAAAATTTTGAAGTTCAGTCTACCACATGCTAAATGCACCGTGGATTTTTAAGATAAGAATAATTCTTGAAGTACCTCTAAAAGTTCTCCATTTCTTCTATATATTTCTTTAGGATTATGGAAAGGCACAGCTTTCTTCTTATGATATACATCATTTTCCCCAGTACTTCTGAAAGGATGATCATCTGGTGATAGACATGCAAGAGGTGATCCAGCTGCACTAGTAGGACTACCAGCCCTATCTTCTTTATCAGAAGTTTCCTCATTTTCACACTCTCTCATGATGCTTATATATGCATCACTCCATCCATTAGAAGACTTCTGCTGAGTAATTTGTAGCCAATTACAGTTTTCTTCCAGGAAGGCTTCCCGAATTGTTTTAGAGTTAGCACAGATACGCCATAATTCTTCAGAAGCCAATTCAGAACCATTGTTCAATATATTTACACCCTCATTACCTCCAGTAAAATCTTTATCTTGAGCTCTTTGTTGAGATGGACCATCTTGCATACCCGAAATAACAGTTTCAGTGCATGGATCAACTCTCTGTGTTAGGTACAACGCGAACTGTTGAGACTGATATAATGAAATGTGCCTGCAGATGACCTTTAGCAACTTAGCTAAAGTGCTTGAAACCAAATCAATCTGTAATTGTAAATTATTGTCTTCAGGTTCAGACATAGCCAGGCTTTGGGAAGAACAACTATCATCAAGCTTTTCAGGCAATGTATTTAGTTGATGTTCTAAGAACTTAGACATGTGTACCCACAAAGAAGCACCCATAATCTGCCATCTCTCATCCTCTAGCACTGAAGGCATGTAACCTTCATTTCGTTCTTCCTGCATCCATCCATTCATCTGAACATGAGCTCCTAAATCAATAATCGATGAATCATGACCCAGCATCTCGACAATCTCTACGAGAATTTTATTCAGATCCTCCATCTTAATCTCATAAGATGCAGGCTCGCTGCTTAATTTGGTCAATAAAGGTTTTACAATCAGAACAAGAGCTCTGGCATTCCTCTTAAGCCAAGCTGAAGCAAAAACTATGCAGTATTCAAATAAACAAAGAACAGCACAAGATATCTTTATAAGATCTGTGGGGTGGGATCTGGAAAATAACTGCAACATAGCTCGTAGACACCTCAATGACCATATTAGTCTCCGATCTGAGAACTCCCACGAAAGAGACAAGCAAAATCTGCCTTTAGCACCCTTGCTATTTTTGTTCAAATGTGTCAACCTGGAGCAGTTTATGCAAGAAGCAACCACATATTTTGCAAATTTGCTGGAGATTTCTTTAGTAGCTTTCAAGAGTAGAATGGGTGGGAAAGGATATAAGAGGACTTTATCAAATCCATTGTTATTCTCTTGAGGTTGATAGTGTGCTATATATTCATGCAGTATACTGTATCCAATGAACTCTAATCCATTATGGTGCAAAAATAATACCATCTGTAGAATAGGGAAAAAGGAAATAGATTAGGTAATCATGTTCAATAAATTCAGAAATACCAAACAACTAAAAGACGTGCTTTAAAATCAACAGTGAGTACCATGTGGATTAGATGAAGAGAAATCAAAGAGAACCTCTGTTGAAAATATGTAATAGCTGCACTCAAACTGTTTTGAAATTCTTCCAGTAATCTTTTGAAGTTCTGATTCTCAGATTCATAGCATGAAGGTGCTCCAGAAACTGCCACAATGATGGCTGCCCAGCTTGGATGTTCTCTTAAAAAGTTTGACATATAATGCATAGCCCAGTCTAACTTAAAATGTGACGCTATATGGAAAGCCACGTTGTCTGATATCCAGTTTGAAGAACTTTTATTTAGGAATGGTTTCAGCATTTCTGTACGAAGTTCAGCATTTGGACTTTGCGTTACACTCCCTTGAATTGAACCTCCAACAAGGCTAAAAGAAGATGAAAAGCTCTCCAAAGCTTCAAGCTTGAGAAATAACAAATAAAAAATAAGCAAAATGAGAAGATTAGAGAGGCAACATTAGAAGATTGGCAGGATGAGGAATAAGAGTTATCTTGTTCAGCACTGCCAGTAACATAATAAATTAATCAAAAATTTCTTGGTTCTACAAATAACTGGTTTAAATAACAAAAGACCTTAGGAACACATAAATAAAAAGTCATTAACGCTATATGCTCCCAGCACCATTATATTATTTTACCCATTCAAGATAACACCGTGGATTATACCTTTAATGAGTGAAAATCAATTTCCTAGTTATTCTCAAATAATAGCCTGATACTTCAAACATACCAATAAAGAACAAAATTAAGCTTCCCTTTCACACAGGCCAAGATGGTTTAAGAAAATCAAAGGATAGAATTACGATTTATTTTTTCTTTTTGCAAATACCAGCAGGACAGTATTTCCATGAGGGGGGAAGGAAGTATAATTTCATTTCTTTACTCCAACATTCCTACAAGAGCAAACAAAATCTTATTCCGGATAAGTGTGGAGTTGCCTTGACCCCCTTCTTAGATATTTTAAATGAAAGAGAAATCTTGAACAAATTCTTTACTCCAACATTCCTACAAGAGCAAACAAAATCTTATTCCGGATAAGTGTGGAGTTGCCTTGACCCCTTCTTAGATATTTTAAATGAAAGAGAAATATTGAACAAAAAGGTGAATAAAGTTGAAACCTACTTGATCTATCTCTGCTTGCATAAAAAAAGTATCAGCAAATATTTTTAATTTAACAGTAACCTAGAAATATCAATTCTATACAAATCCAGATAGCCAAACAGAAGAGATCTAGACTAAGCCCTTGTTTGCCTCTTGTTTACAATGTTCTAAAAAATGTAAAGCGTGGCTAGGCGTGAAGACCAAGCTTCAATCTTTTCGAGCCTAGACGTAAAAAAACGTTTTCTTATTTTTAATATTATTTTAGATTTTTAATCATTCTAAAAATCATTTAATAATTAAATTAATACATATCAAACATCTAAAATTATAAACTAGTTAATGTATTGTCTTCAATCTTTTTTTTTCTTTTGTACAGATAAAGTTATTTAAAATTTTGAAACTAAAGTCAAATAAAAGCATTTGAAAAAGGAATAAAATAAAAAATTATGTGCGCGCCTAGGCAGTCAACATTTCGAGCTCATTGCCAAGAAGTGGTGTTTCGCACCTCGCGCCTTTAGAACAATGCTTGTTAATAGTGTGTATAATATAATAGGTCAAACAACTTTTTGTCCACATATATTTTTGGATCCACAAGTACCACTTACTTATCCACCACTCATTTCATATTTATAATTTAAACTGATTATAAAAAACTTCCAAACATGCTTTAAGAAGATAATGTGTGCAGGCATACATGAAAAGAAGTGCAAACCATATATCAAACACAAGTAGTGTTTTGAAACCATAATCTCAAGTTAAAAGACTATGAGCTTAGTCCAGAACATATTATTCAGGAGGCAAATATAAGATCAACTTACAGGGAGGCCACATCTGCTCCAGGCCATAGCATTCATCAGTGCTGCCCACCTGCATAGAACCGCAGCATTATGCTCCCCAATAGAATTTTTCATGCTAGTCTTGGTTGTCAATATTAGGCAATACTGACCGATGCTTGGATCCAAGAAACAAGCATGACAGGATGAAAGGACGGGCATATTCAGATTACATCCCACTTGGAACCCAAACATTCTCAAGAAGGCCTGGGAATAATTTCCTAATACCCACTGTAAAAAGAGAGGATTTTTTAAATGAACATCTGATGTACCAATATAAATGAAGGTTGTAGATGAAGCTACGAGAATGAACGTCAGTTATCACAGTGAAAAATATATAATAACTCATTACCTCCAGAACACTTGCCAGCCAATAGTCACCTTTTGACAGCGCAGACGGCAGAAGAATCTTTGAAATAAGATTATGCTGTAAAGGCCCACTGTACCCCTCGACAAGATGACATAATACAAGAGCAAGCTGCTCATCCCCGAGGTTTTTGGCACATATAGTGACTGCTGAAGAAGCATCCCCTCCCAGTAAAAAGAAAGCTACTGCAAGCTCCAATTGATGTTTACCCATTAGAACATAAGCATTTTTAAGAGCAGCTGCTTTATTCTTTTCCTCCTGCAGAAGTTGAAGTTGGAACAACTCATTGGTATAAGAAGATACAAAATTGTAACCACTATAAGACTTGCTAGTCCAGAAAAGCTAAGCCACTTTTTATCCACACATTCGGGGGACAAGTACTATCTACTAATCCACCACTCATTTCCATCTATTTATAATTTAAAACACTTCCCAAACATGCTTCTAGTTACAAGATATCCACAAAATGTGCACTTCCTTAAAAATTATCAACGCAAATTTCTGGAGTACACTGATATTAATCCTTGCAAAAAGAACAATATTTTGGCGAGTCTCAAAGCTGGTTGGAAGTTTTATATACCCCAAGATAAATTAAGCAAAATTAAATCCACAAACTTGTGGTATATTATTAATAGGTATGTGACATGATGTACGAAACAATTAATTAAAAAACTCGAAAGTGATTCCAAGAAAAATTTAGAAGAGTTCATTTTCCAGAGAACATGTATTAATGAACGGAAAATGTTAAAGACTGTCACAGGGGCAATCTATTTACTGGATATTTCTTTAGATAATTATCTACATACTTGTTACTCTCAAAAACCGGATTGAATACCTCTCACTGTGAGAGTTTCTCTTATTATATAGAAAATATTTGGCTCGTTACAAGGCTAAATTCAGCAATTACATCAATCAAATCTACCAAATTAAGGTAAGCATATATGTATATCTAATTATTATATATTTACAAGCATCATGCCTATATAGATATACTAATTAAGGCTTGATACATGCAGTCCATATCTGATTGATAGTAACCGCTAGTTAATAGATGCCATGGAGGCAGAGATTAGCAGGACCGTATATAATAGAGAATAAAGTAAAAGGTATTTACTCAAATTCCCCGAAAAAGATTGGTGTGAATATATAAAGGATACCTGAAAATTTCTTGATAGAAATCCTACTAATGGTTTGTCCTTCTCATCTTTGCTTATTTTAAAAAGGCCAGTCAAAACTTGGAGTCTGTTCAATGCTATATAAAGGAGCGTACAGGCCTTAGGATCTTTATTTTTCATATATTGTTGCCTTGCCAGCCGTTCCATCTGCAATAAAAAAAATTCATGAAACTAAAACCTTAAGCTCTGGGAAAGGAAGAGGAGAGAAACACTACAATAATTTTCTTCCACCCCCAATCTCCCATGGAGTAAATTTAATGTAATAATTGTCCTGAACAACTTTACAGTTTTAAGCATATATTCGAGCAGTAGTATATTCTGAATGAAAAGGAAATTGCATCCATGCAAAATGTTTATAGCATGCACAGCCACAAGAAGTGAGATAACTTGAGTTAGTGGTAGAACCACCGGGCTAACAGTTGCAAGGTCAAAATCACAAACTATTGGCAGCAGCTTCTGTAAAAAATTCCGAACACTAGATCTACTCCATGAATCTCTCCATCATCTGCAACTTTAGAACCAGGTAGACTGATGTATTGAAACTCGAGCACAAATAAAGTTCCATTAAAAGATCATGAATTTTCATCATTTGTGCCATAGGAACTTTCAGCCCTTTCAAACTCTATCGTAGTTTAACAAGGTTATAACAGCAATACATGGGAGAAAGAGCTACAAACCGTGCATCTTGATCTTCAAAAGTTCTTCAGGCTCTTGATAGAGCTAAAGCCTAAAGGCCTAGGAACAGGTCCAAGAAAAGCTTCCACACAAAGCAGCTGATCTTCAATTTGAGGAGTAAAGAAAGCTTCAGATACTCTACACATATTATGAATAGAGGAAATATGTGGTCGTCATATCTGAAATTACTATAACATCCAGCCTCATTGCCATAATAATGTTTTCATGTGCAAGCTTTCTCATTTCTCTACCTCTTCTCTTCCATTCACTCCCATTTATAATTGATTTTCTTGAAAATTCTTATACAAATTCAACTCAATCCATCAACTTCTGGAAATTGATTTTAACTATACCCAATTTAGGACATTTTTAAGAGGAGGAAAAAAGAAGAAGCTCTATTTCGAATAATTTGGGGTCTGTTAAATTAATCCTATTACTCTAATCCATTATATCCATCACTAATCTACTCAAAGATCCAACGGGATCAAAATCTTCAGGAACCTATTAGGCCATGTTAATTATGGTCTACCACTCACACTTCTCACCTAACTTGTTCTACTGAGGATAAATCACCTCGTGAACGTGAAATTCTTTTGGTTTTCACAGGCATGTCCCAACTCTCAACAACCAAAATCATAATTCCCTTAATTTATCCTAAAATGATAGCACCTCTAGTTGTTGGCGTGTATTCTCATTTATTATCATATCCATTCTAATAAGGAAACATATCCATCTTATCATTGTCGTTTTCACTATATTCATCTTATGAATATTTTTGTCCTTACATGACCCAAGACCTAGTATCATAAAGTATAGTTGGTCTGTAAGTATTTTGTAGAATTTAGTTTGAACTTCATTTTTATCCTCCTATTAAGAGCCCGTTTGGTATCGATTAAAATCTAATTAAAATTGAAAATATAACCGTTATTGGGTCTCACTCGTCTAATAAAAGTCAACAATAACAGCTAGTTTTTCAATTTTAATCTCTATCAAACAGGCTCTAAGTATATTCTCCATAACATTTTTCTATTTCAGACTACTCATTTCTAATCCTATGCATTACATCTCTCCAAGTCCACCTTCCTTGTTAATATTAAACCCAAATACCTAAAATACTTACTATTTGACATAACACGATCCTCTATATTGATTCCACTTTCATATTTAGTGCATGCTTGGCAAACCTTAAATTTTTCAAAGTTCTTATAATCTATGGGTCCTACGGAATGTACAGAAAATAAGTGAGTTCTCCGAAGTGTGTGGATAAAAATATATTTGACCAATTAAAATTAAAATTTATGCACTTATTACCACTATAACTAAATGGATATTCCGTGGATTCCATATCATTTCTACTTAACCTAAAACCTTTAGATTTCAAAACACTCGCGAAAAGTTCAAACTTACAATTTATCCATTTTCTGAGTCTCGTCGGCTAAAACTACATAATAAACAAATAATATATACCAACATGACAAAGAGAAAAGATAACGACTTAAGGCTGCACCTTGGTGCAAGCCTACGGTGATAGGAACTTCTCTATTTCTATGCTGCTAATTTAACTCCTGACTACTCCATATATATCCCTAAAATAATATTCATATATCTAAAAGAATTTCTTTTCCCTCTCCCACCCACTGTAGCACTTCTCCAAGAACCCTATTGCAGGTTTTTTTTTCCTGAATCAATAGAAAACCATATATAATTCTTATTTATTTTCTCTTCATCTTTTTGTCAATCTCTTAAGAAGCTAAATAATTTTCATAGTAGATCCCCTGATAGAAAACTGAACTAATTCTCTCATACTTCTCAATTACACCATAGATGCTCAATCACTAGCTTCTTTAACTTCATTACAGACTCGTGACCTCAATATGTCTATTATTCGAACAATCTTGAATATCTTAGTTATTCTTATAGATAGGAACCATATATCAAGATGCCCTCTATATATAAGAAAAAGGAAATATCAGAGTATCATTCCTAGACACAATTTTGGACTTGGAAAACCAGAAAGTGGACCGCCTTCCTCTACCCAATTATTTATTCCTGCTATGCCATAGTTATCGAATGAAGTCAGATAAAGCTAATTGCAAAGGATAATTATAATATGGGCAAGTCCTGGAACAATTAAAACCTGAAGTTCAAGGCCAACCAGCAGAAAACTAATCCACAAAACCAAAGGTCTTCAGATGTCAAACAGCAGAAGACTCACTAGAAATATAGTAAGATGAATCACCAACCATTTTTCATGAAATTCACAAACTTCACCATAGGACAAGGAAGAGACTAAAAGAGGCAGGAAGAAACAATAATATAAGAAAAGACAAAACAAAGAGCACAGAAAATTGGCAAGTTGCATGTATCTGTATATAGTATTATCATTTCTCATCGAGCAGCAATGGTGATAAATAAAAATCAACAACAATCAGCAATAAAAGCACATCAACTGTCCCTTAGGTTAGACAGCTTATGTTAGAGTGAATTAGAACTGGAATCACACAATTACAGTCAAAGAAAATGGAAAAACGTGTAGAACTGATAAGATTGGTTCCATATTGTACCTTCAGTCGCAGTTGTGTTATATTCGTATACCAAAATCCAAAGCCCATACTACGCATTTCTTCCCAAGATGATTCTGTCGTTAGAAGGGAACTACACAAATTTTCTTGACAATCTGAATGAAAAGCCCATCCAATCAGCTCCGAAGAAACATCCAACTCCTTGACCGACGGCAGTCTATCAAATTGCTGGACAAAATATTGTTGTTGAAACCTCACTGCGACCCAAAACCTTTACAGGAGAACAATGGCTAGTCAATAATTGAAAGGAAAAAAAAAAAATACCAACAATTATAAGTAAACACCAAAACATTACGCATAATAAAAAAATCCAGGAAAACACCACCAAGAAATCTTTCATTAAAGTGTTATAGAACAATTGCACATACCAATTAATCTAAGAAAAATCAGTTAAACCTACACATAGAAACAAATGGCACTGCTATTACTGCATAGCACGAGATGGTGAGAATTGCACGAGACAAAAATGATAAAGAATGTCATCTATCAAGTCAGAAATATGTAAGCCCTTTGCAAATACATGAACCAAGCAGGATATTGACATCTACGGCATTGAGGTTAACTAAAGTAACAATTATCTACACAGAGGGTTCTGCTAATTTTGGCCTGGACAGTGCAGCATCCTATGAGAGAATATTTCCCAAACAACATAATGTCTAAATTAAGTGATCTCCTGATTAGGTGCACTCAACTTTTCCTTCACTACTTTCACCAGTGATTTAGATATTCATTAGTCTTTTATTTCACCCAAAAATCCTCCAAATTTTTTTAATACTAACCATCATGTATAATCTTTTTTGTTAGCGAGTGAAATGCAACCTTGTGTTGGCACGAAGAGCAAATATATATTCTCACAATAGTTAAAGATATGTCACGATTATGTTAAATTCATATCAGCAGCAAACTCATCTATTTTCATGGGATGCAGAGATCAAGAAGCATGGGTGGGACATAAATGAAGTGCAATATTCCAGTCAGAAAGTGAAGCTATTACATGATATTTGAGTTTCTAAACATATGAAGTAGATTATGTATTAGAGGTTGTTGGAAATTATAAATTGTATATAATAAACTTGTCTAACTATTACGAAGTAGACAACCTATTTATAAGATTGCAAATAACCCTAGAATGAAAGATTGTGTAATATCACACAATTAACTATTGATGAAAAATAATCCCACGCATTGGGAAAAGTATCATCAAGAATAATCTTGATATCTTCAACGAAGGTAATAACAATAAGATGTCCAGTATTATTGTTCATAAAAAAGCTTTATTTTTTTTCTTTTCCAAGAATATTAAAGGCATTATTGTGGTACCTATTTCACTTACACTTGTGACAGATTATGCTTCACCAAATTATAATTATAGAAAACACTTCACCCGGATGATAAATCAATAAATTTTCACAGAATAATCAACATTGCTGAGACCTTCCATCAACAAAGAGCGTAACTATTTCTTCTAAGTGATATTCTTCTTCAATTGATCTTAAAAATGACTCTCGCCCAATAATGCAGTGAAAATATTAGCACGTCCAAACAATCTTAACCAAAATAGTTAAACATGGATATTCAGTGAAGGTTCATCAAGACATAATATAGAAATGGACCAATCATATCATTTTACAGCCTATAGAGTAAACAGAATATGAACATAATTTCCATATGGCTCCTCATTGCAGGCACGTACCATATAAGACAAAATTTTGCATTATAGTTTTGTCACGCAAGCAACTGATGATAGTAAATCATTGTTTTTCATTAGATATACTACATTTTGAATTCAGGATCCAAGAACTCAGTAGCACACATAAGCCATAGCACAATACAGTAACCACGATGCAGCTCTTTTCTTCTTTTCAAAATTTAATTTTGCTTCTAAATCATGGATAAGATCGGTTATATTCCCCTAAAAAAAAAAAAAAAATTATCACATAAGCAAAGTCATGTGCAGAAGTTAAGATACCATCAAGATTTGGATATCCGAATTGAATTAGACATATAATAAGTTTAGCCAAATAACTTGGTATCAGTATTGCCTCAAAAGTGAATAAGGAATATCAAGGAACCAAGGTGCAAAGAAATGATAAACCTAAAAGTACCTTCGACCAGGTTCATCAAGACTTCCATAAGCAGAAGTGGAATGGGGATTACTAACTTCTTGTAGAAGATCAATTATAGCTAGAGCCTGCATCTTTTCAATTTTAGTTATCGATGAAGATTCATACAGTCTCTCAATGGCTTCAATGAAGTCAGAAAATTCGGATCTTGACAAAGATGAAGCATTGGAAGCATCATACCCCAAACTGGAGTTATATTGAGATAACCCTTTCTGGAGCTCTGAAGATGAAGTAAGGGAAGCAGAATCTCCACTCCACTGAAACAATTTATTACTTGAATGTTTAGACAGAAGCCCTTCCAGATAATCTGACAAGTGAACTGGTGAAATCACATCAATAGACTTTTTAGTTCCTTCTTCAGACACATTGCTAGAAGCAAGGTGCTTAACAAGATACCTCAGAGCTACATATGCACGTTTCCAGTTACCTGGAGACATTAAAAAAAGTACGGTAAATATTAATATATTATTCAGCAATGGAAAAAAGATCATACCTGTCTTAAAATAATTTAGACGATTAAACCATAGGGATCTCTCACATGGAACCAAATGCAGGTAACTGTCTATAGAGAAGCTATCAATTTCAAGGGAACAAGGAGAACTCAACGCAAAAAGCAATGAGAGTAGCAACAGGCTCTACAAACACAAAATAATTCCCTCCTCCTTTTGCTCTTCTCTTCTCTCCTCTCCTCTCCTCTCTGATTCTCTCTCTAATTCATTTTCTCTATCCTGTTCTACATCAAGTGTGCATGAGCTAATCATTGTACAGTGATTTGGTACACTAAAAGCATGATTAAAGAAACCCTAAGAAGACCTAAATGCATGATTAAAGAAACCCTAAGACGACCTAACAGATTTATTTTTATGAGATGCCTAGAGAATCAGACATCAAATTCCAGTCACCCAATGTGAATAATTGTGTGAACTGGAAAGTTAAAAAAAGGTTTTCCTTGCAAAATTAGATTATCTTTGGATTTAAAGCATTGAAGCATTATCAAACCTAAGAAAAATTTGAATATTTCCAACTTCCTAGTTGAGTCAAGGGTTTTTCCAAGAAGGTTCACAAGTTTCAATTTCAGAGTGATTTAGCTTCAATGCATTATTCACTTGTTTCATCACCAGTAAAACTAGTTTGGAAAAGGATCCGTCCTTCCCAAGAATAATCGAATGCCCTTTACCGTAGACCTCAGCAATCCGCACATGTATGTTTGATTTAGTTTCCTATAGTAAATAGGAATACCTACAAATTATAAAAAATAAAGTGTTCAGGAAAGACTCGTCATGGAAACCAGTAAAACTTTAAGAATTCAAAAAGGTAAAACTTTTTAACTCTGCATAACTACTGATGACCTAGTTACCCCTTCACATAAACATTGTTGATTTATTAATTTCTGCACTATGTTAGGGGTTGTCACATATTTTATTATGTGCTTTGTTGACCATGAGATTTCACAAAAAAAAAAAAGTTCACATAATTAAATCACCACTTGAAACAGTAGTACCTGAGCATATATTAATCAAGAGTGCTTCGGGGTGAAAAACAGGTAGAGGTCCTCCCACCTTTTCAGCAATTTCTAGCACGCTCCACAACCGAATTATAGTACCTCTATTGTGCTTCCGTGTACAACTTCCAACATTTTCTGTTGACATAAAATCAGCCCTCATGTTCATCTTTACAGGAAGCTGGGTCTCAAATACTCCTATTGTTGGTGATTTTTTTGAATCACAATTATTAGAATCATTGAGAACTGAAGTAAGCATGTCTTTATTTGAGTAGCCATCGCATATAACAAGGCTATCCTTGAGGGACCTTGGACAATCGTCAGCCAGAAATTCCTGGTCAGCTAATACTAAAAACTGACTGAAAAGACTAAAATACTCGAGGTGAACGGCCAGAATTGAGCCCTTAGGCCCCCAAAGAAAGTCACAAATGGCAGAGTTAGTTTGACTTACAGCAATACAAATCCAAATATTCCCTTCCAAAGGCTTCCCAGATTTCAAAACATCCTGACCTCCACAGCGTTTCATAGCATATATCCGCAACTCATTCCGCAAGCAAACCCCTAGTAATAACTGACCATTTCCCATCATAAACCAATGTATACCAACGACCTCTCCATCAAGATATAGTTCATCTTCTTTTACAAAGCTGCCTGCATCATAAACATGCACACATTCCCATATATGAAGGATGCTAGAAGTACTAGACTGACCAGCTGGGGAGGTGGATGCAACTTTTCGACCATAGACACTTGGAGATATTGCCGTGGTAGGACCATTGTGTACAGAAAGCACGCCAACAAGATCCCATTTTGTACTTGATCTCAAGGATTGATCTAGCAAACTCGTGACACTCCTCCATAGTTTCAAAGTACCATCAATGCAACCAGTCACCAAGTGATATGGATAGTAGAAGGTGTCCATTTTATTGTCAAAAATTAGTGTCCGCTCTTCGGATAAAATCAAGTCCTCTGGGCAGACCACAGCAAAACTGGTAACTATATCATCCTTGTGGGGAGCAGGAAATGCTGATGAGCAAGGATCAATAGAGACACCGTAATTTTTACCAACATATTCACTTTCTAATGTTTGCATGTGCTTGTCACAGCAGCTTCCATGCAAATCATAACAATGGATAGTTATTTGCCATGATAAGGCCAGAAAGCCATCCATCCACAATGCCACCAGCAGAAAGCTACTAGAATTATAGATTTCATTGCAGCTAGAACGCAAAGGAATCGAGCAGACCCTAGTTGGCCCACGGTCCTGATCTTGACTGGTGAGGGGCATGGTAATTAACTTGTGAATCTGTATTTTCTGTTCTTCATCTTTTGGAGTGTTAACTATGAAGCAATCAATGCCATCAGCATGTCCCATGAGAATAGCCCGGTCCTCGCCTAGTATTGCAGGAGCCCAGCTCAAGCAAGTGTACTTTGGATAGTGATCCGAAACGTTTCTTCCACGAAATTTCCAGGATGGGTTTATTGTCGGAACACCCATGTTACTATTGGAGGTAGAAAGAGACCAGAAAAGAAGCATACCATCTGTATCCAAAGACGCAGCAAGTTCAACTTCAAACAAATAAGGATGAACTGCAACTTGTAGAATTTTTCCAGTGTGACCATCAACTTCAAGAAATCCTTTAGCACAAGATGACAACAAGCTTTCAGTCTGACATTTATTTGCAGAATCCTCTTCAATACTACTTGATGATAGAGAATATAACTGTGTCCAGGCTAAAGAATTACTGGGTAATAATTGAACCAGAGTGCATAGAACAGGAGGACTAGAAACTTGATTCCTCATGATACAAACTTTATTGACTAACAATTGACTTGGTTCCAATTCAAGATTGATCAATTCCTTTCTCTTCCATAAAGTGACCCTTGGGAACCTAAGGGGAGCAAAATCATCAAGACAGTAAATAGCCCAGAAAGTTGCCACTGTTTCAGGACCAAAGCCAACTAACCACTCACACTTGCCAGTATTATCATTCAGAACATCATCTACACGTGAATAATAGCGAGCTTCTTTACCAATGGCAATTACACCTTCAACTTCTGTAGCCCAACTAACAAATACATTAGAACCCAAAGATCCATTTAGTGTTCGGTTCACCTCGAGCACAGCAATGACAATAAAAAATAATCTTGGTGCCTTCCGGTCACAACCATCCTTTCCAGCTCGTCTAATCCTCTCATCCCCAGTCTCACTCCATAACCTTACAGTTCCATCAACACAGCAAGTTAACAGCACCGAGCGCAATGACTGTCTAGCATCCCTTTCTAATGGTTTACCTGTTGATGGCCTCCATTGTATCATGGTAACGGGCAATGGATGGCGCAGCTCAGTTTGTACACATTTGTAATGCTCATCACCTTGAAAAACTAAAACATATTTGCCCGCCTCATTGATTGGAGAAGATGAATCTCCAACTTGCAGTTTACTCCATGATGCAGTTGCTGAAGGTCCAGTAGCTGACCAGGAAGCAGAAACCAGAACTTGAGGAACTTTTGGTTTAAATTTCCAAGCTATTTCCCAAGATATCTCCTTCTTTCTCCATAGCACCACATTGATGCCTCCTGAAACTATCCCATCTCCTGAACCCGTCCATTTGATGGCTTCCACCTCTGTAGATTGCACAAGTATTGCAGTCTGACTCCAACAAAAAGAACCTGAATATCAGTAAAGAAGTTCGCGTTTGATTGAGAGAGAGAGAGATGAACATGGAGTTGACCACTTCTAGCGACAAATACCCCTCAAGGAAATATACATCGTTGATAGCTTAAAGATTAACATGTACAATGGTATGGTGTGAATCAACTGTAAGATAATTGTGGTCATAATAATTATTATTACCCGCATTCCACGTAAAAAGTTGCAGAGAAAATGCAAGTTGAACAAACCACAAATAATCTCTAAAGTTTTCCCTTACTAGGGATTGTGCAGATGTGTAACACACCAATAATCATATTACCCAAAATTTAGAATTTTTCACAGACTATAATTACATAGCACAAGTTTTACGAGGGACGTTTATCTTACTTGCTATAGTTCAATTTCCAGAGTTTGGTTTCTCTTTTGGGAGTAGCATTTGATTCATCAAACACAATCCCATAATTTAATATGCATTATTATGAACGAATTTCGGAGCACTGGAATGAAAACTTGTAAAATTCAGAATAATAAAAACAACTGAAACTTATATTAACATTCCATTTGATGGCTTCCACCTCTATAGATTGCACAAGTATTGCAGTCTGACTCCAACAAAAAGAACCTGAATATCAGTAAAGAAGTTCGCGTTTGATTTCGAGAGAGAGAGATGAACATGGAGTTGACCACTTCTAGCGACAAATACCCTCAAGGAAATATACATGGTTTATAGCTTAAAGATTAACGTGTACAATGGTATGGTGTGAATCAACTGTAAGATAATTGTGGTCATAATAATTATTATTACCCGCATTCCACGTAAAAAGTTGCAGAGAACATGCAAGTTGAACAAACCACAAATAATCTCTGAAGTTTTCCCTTACTAGGGATTGTGCAGATGTGTAACTCACCAATAATCATATTACCCAAAATTCAGAATTTTTCACAGACTATAATTAAATAGCACAAGTTTTACGAGTGACGTCTATCTTACTTGCTATAGTTCAATTTCCAGAGTTTTGTTTCACTTTTGGGAGTAGCATTTGATTCTTCAAACACAATCCCATAATTTAATATGCATTTTTATGAACGAATTTCAGAGCACTGGAATGAAAACTTGTAAAATTCAGAATAATAAAAACAACTGAAACTTATATTAACATTGTCTGTTGTTCTAATTCCGAACTTCAACTGCATTGCTAGTTCGTTTTCAAAATTCCTAATCCAACTTTACTAAGGAGGTCATTTGATTTCTCATTCAAGCATATATTCATCAATAAAAACTTGCCCAGTTCATGCTTATACTATGATCATAAAGAATCTAATATTCACATTCTACAATATGCATAATAAAAAAAATGGACTCTCAGTCAATATGCATTTTTGAATCATTTTCACGTAGAACAAGCAAATTATTATTTTTTTAAACATTCAAAAAGTCAAATCCCATTCCCAGCTATTAAATAAAAGATAAAGAAGTTAACGATTCTTCGACTCAGCAAAAGATTTGATAATGTAAAGCTACAGACTTACTGCAAGAAGTGTCCTCTGAAATATATGAGAACAAGCGGATACAATTGCCCGAGGCGCCGGCGAGTTCACCGGTGGAGGGAGTGGCAGGGGACCAAGAGACAGCCGCCACACTGCAGGTACCTTCGCCGGAGAGGTCGATCACTTGACGGAAAATTGGCCCGATTTGCGTTTCCACATCGGCGAGAGGATTTGGGAAGTGAGAGATGACCAAGAGAGAGGAGGCTCCGTAAGCGATCCATGAGTACCCGACGAATTCCAGTAACCAATCGATCGCGGGTTCGGATCCTGTTGTGGGGCGATTTGGGGCGGGAGGGATGGTCTCGGATTTATTTAAGCGGAGCGGTAGGTGGGCCTTAATATCTAGTGGCGGTGGTGCAGGGGAGGAAGAAGGAGTGACCTCCGGCATGGTGTTGGAGGAGTAAAAACTGAAATTTGGATGTACAACTTATGGTTCAGCAGGTTTTCGATTTATTTATTATTATTATTTCTTCCAAAATTCAACAAATTTGGGTTATTGCAGCTACGAGATTTTCAATTCCAGCGAAATTGGGAAGAAAGCTAAAATCAAAAGATTTATTTCAATATTTCTCCATCCAATCGCGCGAACAAATTTCTTTACTTGGAACGAAAGGGCGACAAAGTAGTAAACTTACGTCATTTGCATTGGATATTTTGCAGCTATGTCATAAGAAATAGAATAGTTTGCCATTCATATTTGTAATAAAGCAGCAAAAAGAAAATAAAAATTAATGGAGCTCATCTTTGTTTAATTAAAAATCAAATTTTCAGTGAATTTTGATAAAAATAAAATAAAATTGATGAATATGTGATTGAAGGTTGATCAAAATTTTAACTAATTTTTTTATAAATTTTTTAACTAAATCGGTGACATGGGAGCAACCACAATTTTAAGTAATTTCAACTAGCTAAATAATTTTGTGTTACTTGGAGTACAATGAGATGCGAGTTCACGTAGTGGGAATAAACAAGGAATCCAATCAAAAATATTAGGACCACTAAAACTTGAACCCATCACAAAATGAAAATTAAACTCACGAAATTTTATTAGTTTCAAGATGCTCCAAAAACAAAAGAATTGCCCATTTACTTATAAGAATTTACATGAAAAACTAATTAAAAAGAATTTGAAATAAACTAAATGACAAAAATAGCACTAAAATTTTAAAAGTCATTTTCGAGTCCTAAACAATTTCAGATGGCTAAAATCCTCGTATGTCATAGAAAAACAGTGAATTTAGTCCGGCACGTCGTTTTCTTTTTGAGAAAGTATTATAAGCTCAAATTGGAGCTCGATTGTCAAATTTGCACTTCACCATTTTTTTCCTTTTTGATCCAATTGTTACTCAATTCATTCAGTCATCCGTTCTACATCATTTTGTAAAATAGTCTCTTGAGTTTCAAATGATCATTGTATTGAAACTCGATAGGCATCTTACCCTGCTAGAGTTTGAAGCGTTAACGTTATCCAAATCTTTTTAGTTTGACATTTTTAATAATGCATTTTCAAAATTAATGTAAAAATCAAAACATATTTTTGACGTTTTTGAATGTTTTCAATACATAATAAATAAGTGATTAAAAAATTTATTTAAATAAAATTTTAAAAAATCCAAGCTCCAAAAAATTAAATTATAAGATTCTAAAAACTAAAAGTTAAAAAAAATATTGATAAATTCTAAAATGAATAAATTCTACAGAACTTAGAACTTTAAAAAAAAAAAATCAAGCTCATGATGATTATATACAAAAAAATCAATTATAAAATATAATTAATTGAACACAAATAAAAGAGTTAATTGTTTCCGTGGTCACTCTATTTTACTCATCGTCATGGTTTACCCATTGAACTTTACAATGCTTCCCAATAGTCATTCAATTTATCTCAATTTCACTAAAATGGCCATCGGATGGATTCGGTCCGTGAACATGTTGACATGAAAGACGGGAAGCTGATTTGGCCATTAAACTGATTTGGCCGTTAAAATTGGTAATCTCTTGGACACGTGGACGACAAAGCACTCAATCACAGCCTTAGCTACACTATTTGAAAAAATATATAAATAAATTACAATTAACTCAATCTTGCCCAAAATTCCACTGCAAATCCAGCCCATTTTCTTCTTGAATCCTGCTACTTGAATTGAAACCCAAGACAAAAATCAAATAAATACCTTAAAATAGTGATTAATTTGTCAATAATAGGAACACGACAATTAGTGAAAAATTAGATAAAAATACAAGGAGGGATGTAAGGGGGGGTGATGATCAAGGAGATTAGGGTTGCTAAAGTAGGTGACTTGCTATGAAATCTGACCCTCCATGTCATACAAATCCCTGAAAAAAAAAATCATTATGCAATTGATCAAAGAATCAAAAGAATAAAGATTAGATTTTTTGTGGGTTTGTAGGTTTTTTGAGAGTGCTACCTGAAGGGATTTGGGGCGGCCAGGGCTTAGGTTGCTTCAGTTTGGGTGGAGGGGATGAACGGTTTCGATTGAGTTAATTGTAAATTAATTCTTTTTTTTTTTTTTACTATAGCTAAGGCAGTGTTTGGGTTCTTTGTCGTCCACGTGTCCAAGAGGTTACCAATTTTAACGGCAAAATCAGCTTTCCGTCTTCCACGTCAACATGTTTACGGACGGAATCCGTCCGATGACCATTTTAGTGAAACGGAGATAAATCTAATGGCTATTGATAAGTATTGTAAAGTTTAATAGGTAAGTCGTCACAATGAGTGAAGTACAGTGACCACCAGAACAATTAACTTCGAATAAAAACTCTCGGTCCATGTCTTTATTTTTTATTTTGTATAATTAATTTATTATTTATTTTTAATTTACTTTTTGTAACGCAGAACAAATTGTGCGCTCTCGACATAACTTCATTTATTTTAATTTTATTTTAGTTAAGTCGAACGCACTCAAAATTAACTATTCACATATTATCAGCATCAAGCAAATCACTAAAACGGGCAACTTTCTTACAAAGAAACAAAAGAAAAGAAGAAAAACATTAGCAAACATCCAACGTATCATTAAGTTAAAATTGTCCCCTTCTCTCTTCCTTTTTTCCTCTAATTTTGTCCATTTAATTGATTAATGGTCCACTTAATCAATGCCTTTGCTTCTTTACAGCGAATCCCATTCCAATTGACAAACATAGCCGTCCGTTACAAACCACGGATTAACCTTAAACCAGGCATATATATAATATTCCATTTATACTCCCCCTTCATTGATTGTATCGTTCTTCTTCTCTTCTCTTCTCGATCTCTTGTTTCGTTTCTCTCCACGCAGATACAGCAACAAAATTAGCGGTGATGTCGTCGAATCAGAACAGCTGCGGAATCACGACGTGCGAGAAGCTGGATCGGATGGCTAATTGGGTTGGGACCAGCGTAGTTTCGGCCTTCTTTGCCTCACTTGAACGCTGCGCCTGCATCAATCTCGCCACCTCGCACGACGAGTATGAGGATGAAGAAGAGGCTAAAGATAGACCCCTTATGCTCACCAAACCCATCTCGTTTAATGATCACTCCTCCTCCCACCGCCGCACGGTTTAACGAACAAGAATCAATATTTTGAATTATTTTTTCATATTGTTTTGGATTAATGGCTGTATGTTAGAAATGTCAGTTGAAAAGTGGGCTTTTTTTGTTTGTAATTATTGATCGAGTTTGGTGTTTTCAATTTTTTCCTATCGTTTTGGTTTAATTATTTTCTTTCATTAATTTGATTCTGTAGAATGAATTTTGCGAAAAATGAAATTTTTGAAGAAAGTAGGTTGAAAAATTATTTTATTAAAAAATATGCAATTTAAAACGAGTTTAAGAGTAATGAAGTTTAAAAAACATATATCAAACGATGACAAGTATTTTGGAAAGGGAAAAACCCCTTGTTCCGACTCAGTGATCGGTTGGCGCCCCTCTATTGGGGGTGGGGTGGGCGAGGGAGAAGGGGGCAGGGCTGTCCTGTTCTTGTCCCGATTATTGAGTCGGGACAAGAGGTTTCTAGTCATTGAGCCGGGAAGAGAAGCACGGCTCGTTTTGGGAATTTTAAGATAGATTAGAATAAATGGTGATGTAATTTGTATAATTTTGTTTTCATCATATAAAATCATAAATTAATCCAACCATTAGCTAATATTCTATTGAGAAAGTGTGTTAATCACTGAATGAAAAATATTCCTCATGGAGTGCACATGGTAATAGGGTGTCATTCGAGCATCATACTCATCTAATAAAAGTCAACAATAACGACTAATTTTTCAATTTTAATCCAATTTTAATCTCTAACAAACAGGCTATTATTATATGGACTTCACAGCCACAATTGGACTTGAATTCTGAGACATTGGACTTGAAGTTGAGCCAGTCCTGTTCTACTCCAAATGGAAAAACCTAACAAATATTTCTGCTTAGTATATAGTAGCATGAAATCAGTTCGCTTACCGTTTATAACATTTTTTATCTTTATCTTTTGTGATTCTATATAATTTCAATTGTTTATAACCTACGAAGTCCCAAACATGCTGTTAGATTACAGCTTTCAACTTTTGTTTTTTCTTTGAAATATTCAAATTGTGGGTAGTGCTGCTCATCATACACCCATCTCTTCATTTTGGCAATTCTACTTCTACACCGCATTATTTCGGCCCCACCACAGTGTCCTTGGTCGGCATCCACTCCTCCCTCATATAATGATATTTAATATTTATACACATTACTAATGGTTGAAACGTGCGTTGCACGAATTTTGTATTCATTGTGTTTTTATTAGTGTAAAAATTGTAGATATTAAAAAAAAGTAATTTAAAATTTATTGGATTATTCAAGAGTCTTGAGAGCATATATTGCCTCGCTAATACTATATATAATAAGGTGATTATTTCAACAACTGATATTACTATACAAAGAACTCACCAAAAATATAATTGAAAACATCATGTGTATGTAGATTGTAGACATGATAGTACGTGATAATAGAAACGTTTGACATACATAAATATTGCAGGTTTACAGGAGTAAAAAATATTTGATTCATTAAATAATAAAGTATGCATCGAAAAATGAAAATGCATAATAAAGAAATTGTAAAAGGATATCATGCAACATTTACAAAATAAAACCAATGAGTTGGGATGGAACTTACATGTGTATGCCAAGACAGAATGGATAATTCTTACATTGTCATTATCGCTTCTTCTCTTTGTTGTTTATAAACATTGGGATCTGAGAATACCATAAATATTGGAATAATTGCATGAAATCAACCAAAGTATCTACGTAACCCTTCAAAAAAATGTAAAACATATCCAGTGAGTATGTGTTGCATTCTCTGATGTTCGGACTCTCAAAATAGTTGGATTACCCATGTCGGACATGACATGGGTATAGGTTAGGATATGCGTCAGATCTTCCAAGTTTCAACCAGACATGATGTCGTTTTTGCTTCTTTCTTCTTCTTCTTCTTCTTCTTCTTCTTCTTTTCTTCCACTTTTCCTCTTTCTCCTTTTTGCTATCTGCAAATCTAGAGTCGTCATCGAGAGGGTGAAGAAAGATGGAAGCACTAGATTTTCCCTTTTTTTTCTTCTTATTTCTTATTTCTTTCCAATTTCTTCTTCTTCTTTTTTTTTTCCTTCTTTCTCCCTCTGTATCGGTTAGGGTTATGTTTGCATAAAATAAAAACAAATTTCATATAGTGCTATTTAGTGCTCCATTAAGTCTAGATTGCAATTAAACCCCTCATTTTTTTTTATTTTATATAATAATTAGTAATCTCATAAACGAAACTAAGCTATAACTCTATTTCATTCATCTTAACCTTCTATTCAATGCGTATTTCCTTCTTTGTGAATGATTGATTTTGACATATTCAAAATGACATCTTCAATTAGTGAAAAAAATTGAAGTTTAAAATACTTGAAATTTGAACTCTTTTTAGTCATATCCACGTATCCTATATTTTAGAATTTTCAATTAGTGAAAATAATTGAAGTTTAAAAGACGTGAAATTTGAACTATTTTTAGTCATATTCTCGTATTCTATATTTTAAAAAATAATAGATCGACACTTAAATACGTAAGTATCCGATAACCGCATCCAAAGCCGAGCATCATAGGTTGTATTTTCTAGATTGCATATATAGGTTGTTGTAAAGGGTTTTTGTTTCACATATGTCGTATGCCTCTTATTGTAGTCTATATTGTGATAAGTTAATAAAATAGACTAATCTTCTATGTGGAAGTAGTATTTCCAAATTTACATTTCATGTAATGGGAGTAGCTCTCCCATATTTAGATTTTATGCAAAATCCTCTGATGCTCCACTATGAGTAGAATTATAGGAGAAGGATAACGGGGAGAGAAAGGAGAAAGGTGGGAGAAACAGAAGAAGATGAGGGTAAACTTCAAATTTAGCCGATAATCATTAGTTTAGAGATAATATATTTCTTCATAATTTATATTATTTGTCTGTTGTTATTATGCAAATGGTTTGTCCAGCTAAGTCGCGAGAGTCAAGTGGTAGAGGGGGCAACACCCGAAAGGCGGGGAATCGACATGCTCAGTCAAGTCACAAGGGTAGTGTCCCTCGTGGGGGTTTGGAGCAATGCCCCCGACGAGGATTGACCGACTAACGGGGTTCAAGGTAACGACCCCAACGAGGATCGACTCGATTTTCGTGTGTGTATGTAATGCAGTGTTTTTTAGTGGGGATGGGTCGATTTTTTTTGCTATTTTTTTTTTATCCTGAATTCAAACTTAAAAATTGTAAAGCTTAATACCTAGTAGAATTCTAGTATTGATAGAATAAAATGTTCATTGTTTGGCAAAAAAAAAGAAAAAAAGAATGTCCCCGGAGGCACGGCAGTGCGGAGATGCCGCCTTCATGTCTCCGTGCGCACGGACACTCCTTTTTTTTTTTTTAGGAAAACAGTGCTAACAATTAAAATGTTTGAATTTATCACTTTAAATTTTCTCTGCTCATGAATTAAACAATATTTCGAAAGATTTTCTAAAATATTACCACTGCAAACTATCTCTTTCCCCTGTCATTGTCGATGGTATAGTTGCACGCACCCGATAAAAGTAAAAAAAAAAAAAAACTATATATTTAATCTAATGTTTAAGCATATAAGCAAAAACAACTCCTCAAACCCCTTCACTTCATTATAAAAGCACGAAATGTGCAGAATTACAAAAAATTCATTCACTCAACCTGAATGCACACTACCTTAACAGAAATAAACGACGGTCAAAATTACAGTAAATTCAATTACAAACCTGAAGAAAATATATACAACAAATAACATCTGCAACCAAGATGCTATATCCTCTTGTTGATAATATGACTTCACGGCCATGAATAAAATCAAAAAATATCTGTGATTTCAAAACGTCATAATTGCTTAGTTTTAGGTCTTGTGCTTCTTTTTTTACACCAGAAGGAAAAGAGAATGTGAAAATGGAGGAAATTATAAAATTAGAAGACGCATGAATAAGATAAAATTGGAGGATCGAGGAACAAAAAACTTGGAAAATGAACAGTGATTGCTCATTGAGTACTATTGCATCTACAGTGCCTTTGAAACTCGCATTTTTAATATAATAGGATATGATACTTCTTGAAAAAAAAAAAAACAACTATAATTAAAGGAACACCTTGTGCCATGGTCATCTTGTGCAAGTTAATTTCAAATAAACTCATTTTATTTGAACATTACTGACCACTTTAAAAAAAAAAAAAAAAAAACATTTCTAAACATTATCATGTTTTTTATAGATAAAAAGTGTGACAATGATGACTAACATGGAAAAATTAGCCCTAGTTCAATAGTCACATCGGATAAAATGTTCAAAGAAGAAAAGAAAAAGGGAAAGAAACCTCTAATACTAATGCACGCCTTTATGAACTCTTTACATAAATTGCAGTCACAAGATTCCAGAGTTTGAAAAGTCCCCGTTGTTTTAAATAAATCCCAGTAAATTACATTCACGTTAATTATATTGTGCTCTAGTTTCAATCAAATAATTGTATTTTAATTTCGTTCAATCGAGTAATTAACTTCAGCCAATTTCGTCACCCAAACTTACAAAAATCAATGAATTCATGTTAGTCAATAAATGAAATCCGTCATTTACTTCATTGAAATTGTACATATTTCATATCAACAACTAACAATTATATCAATATCACTACATGTACACCAAGGAAATGTGTAACTAAATAACTTTTTACACTGACACAATCTTACGCCACCTTTCACACCTAACACATGTAATCCAATCATTATAAAATTGCCACATCGTTCATCTGTCAATCAAGTGGTAAAGCGAGATGTACAAATTGCTTTATTCCAATTATATATGATGATCATCGATTTTTGTCAATGAAATTGAACAAAGTTGTCTTAATTATAATTAAATTACAATATTCTTACCTGATTGAAGTCAAATAAAAGTATATCTACCTTATTGAAATCTGATTAAACAAAATTAAAGCGTAATTACCTAATTGACACTATAATGTTATATAATAACCACAAATAGATTTAACCAAGTAAATTAATGTATTTCTAGTGTACAAGAACAATCCAAACCCTAAACTTGTACCTCTATTTGGTAGAAATTAAAATTAAAATTTTATTCTAAGTCAAAATTAACAATGAATTTTAATCATACATTTTATGAGATTCATAACTTTTCAATCATATATTTTATCAAAATTTATTAAAAATCTGATTTTAATCTCCACCAAACAGGAAGTTAATGAATTAGATATATATAGGGTTAGACAAAAGTCCCGGACCGAACCGAGCGATTCTTCATAAGTTAAATACCTGAACGGGTATCCGAATTGAGAACCAATGGATTTGAGTCGGTTCTTAATTCAAGAACCGAATCTAGATAATTTTTTATATTGAATTAATTAATTTTTTAAAAACAAATTAGCAAATTAATCTAGTCAAATTAGTTTTTTTGTAACTTTGTTAGCCCAATACTTAAAAATATTTTATTTTTATAACTTTTAATTTATATTTCGTGTTCTTTATGCAAGCTGTTTAAAACAAATGAATTATTGATATGGATCACCGATAATTTAATATTAGTATCTACTTTTTAGTATTTGTATTTATTGAATCAATTTTATTGGACAACTTGTTATTTATATGTTTTTAAATTGGGCTACGTGAATTTGTAAAAGTTACGAATGAAAATATCATTAGTTGTATTTATGTAGTGTTGTTGTAAATGTTCAAAATTTAATTATGGTACGGAATCGAACGGTTCCATAATTCTATTTGGACCCGACGGTTCAATTTATTAAACACCCGAAAATTTTGAATCGGTTGGATTCTCTTCAGAACCGATCAATGTCCAGCTCTATATATATACGAAAAAATTGAAAATGAAAGGCGATAAAAAAAAAAGGATAAATCTAGTTGTACCAAAAATCTTACATAATGTTTTACCAACTGACACATGGCGGCCCCTTATTTGGGGGTGGCTATGGGCCCAGCCGCTCCCAAATAGGGGACCACCATGTGTCAAGTTGGCAAAATATTATGTCAAATTTTTTGTAAACGTAGTATTACCCATCAAAAAAAGACCTTGGAATCAAGAATTCTCCTATTCTAGAGTCAAAAAGATAAGAGTCCACTACAGGAAACATAGCACTCACAATTAATTTTAATAAAAAAAGATTAGATAAATGATGGTCATAAAAGAAGACAAAAGTTCCAAAATAACCTTAAATTTATATATCGAACATCATTAGTGCAGTCAAAAACAAACAGGTCCAAGCCCCTTTTTCTCTTTATATACCATCATCCATAAAAAAGTAAAGCCAACCCACAAACAACTGAAAACATTCTTTCTTAAATCAATGACAACTTCCAGACAAAGGAGGTGAATTTTCTCCATCTTGTAGGCATCGCTTTCCTTTTTTAAAAACCTTTTTCTTCATAAGAATCCATGGATACTGCTCAATGGACGCAGGTGAGTAGCAGTCGATAAATCTGT
The DNA here is from genome assembly GCA_903798355.1 of Fraxinus baroniana. Taxonomy (NCBI): domain Eukaryota; kingdom Viridiplantae; phylum Streptophyta; class Magnoliopsida; order Lamiales; family Oleaceae; genus Fraxinus; species Fraxinus baroniana. Next base: position 27,239 of record CAIGRO010129084.1, read on the forward strand.
GTAGCTTAATCTTTTTTTCTTCATTAATTTCTTCCAGATTGTGCAAGTAGATAGATAGGGTTTCATTCTTCTTCTGATTTCATGCGTGTTATCTTTTTGCTCTTTTTTCAGTTTTAATCAGTTCTTTAGTACATGAAAGCACTGCACTTTTTCCTTACTTTCCCTTTTTGCAGTGAAAAAATGATAACCGATAAAGGATTAGGAAAAAGGTATTATTGGTTGTTTTTGGAAGTGAAATTAAAGCTATATAACTATTTTTTATATGTCTGGTAGTTAGCTATCAATCTCATCAATCCCAAACAGCTATTATCGATCCTCCTTTTGCAAATTTTATATGTGCATGTTTGGTAGGAAGATGAAAAAGAAGTTAAAATTTAATTCGTTATAATGTTGAGTTGTGTTCAGGAAATTGGAGTGGCAAAATCAGTGGCAGAGATAACTCCAACTCCAAGTACATGCTCAAAAGAAAGAAAGGCGAGGCCACAAGTGGAACATGCCCTTAACTGCCCTAGGTGTCATTCAACAAACACAAAATTCTGCTATTACAACAATTACAGTCTTACTCAACCAAGATACTTCTGCAAGACCTGTAGAAGGTACTGGACTGAAGGTGGTACACTAAGAAATGTTCCAGTTGGGGGTGGTTCAAGAAAGAATAGAAAATCCACTTCTTCCTTATTGTCTACACCCCATAAAATTCCTGATCTGAACCCTAATTCAAGCATTTCTCAATTTTCCTATCAAAACCCTAAAGTCCATGATGGACAAGATCTTAGCCTTGCTTATCATGGTATCCCACAGTTTCTTGAATTTCCTAAGATTGAGAACAGAAGCACTGTCAATTCTATATCATCTTCCTCCTCTCCTTCTACTCCAGTTTCTGCCCTAGATTTGCTGCGGACTGGAATTTCTTCAAGGGGGTTTATCTCTACTCCAGCTATGGAAAGAAACACGGTATTCGCATCTGGATTTCCATTTCAAGAGTCCAAGCCAGCCATTGATTTTTCCTTCGACGGGCTTGGGATTAATACATACGGCGATTCCAACAAGGGAGACGACGAAAATGGTGAAAGATTAGTGTTTCCTTTTGGAGCAATGAGACAAAACACAAGCAGTGAAGTAGATCACAGTAAGGGACAGGAGAATCCAAATGGATACTGGAATGGAATGTTAGGTGGAGGACCTTCTTGGTGAAAAGAAGAGATGTACAAGAAGAACAAGGACCGGCACCTTTTTCTTCTTATTTAATTTTCTCTATTTCCTTATAGTTCGTTTTCATTTTCATTGTTGTATGGATACCGTCTGGTAGTGTTTCTGTTATTTGTAAAAGAGGTTTTTGAGAAAGCTAACTTAGATTAGTTTTCTCTAAAAGCTCTTTTGTCAAACAAATTACGTTCAAAAAATTATCAAAACATATATAAAAGCATCTTCTTAATCTCGGAATCAGCTTTTATCCATAGATTTTGTGAGATTTAGTAGTACTGATCAATTATCCGCCACTCATTAAAAGTTCGTATGGTGTTTGTTTTCATTTTTAATAATTCATCACCTAAAATTATTTAATTGAAAAAAAAAAAAATAGAGAAGATGAAGAATGAAGAATGAAGGGTAGAGAAGGAAAAGGAAGGGAATGAAACGATATTTGTTTCCTTTTGTGTATTTATTACATTTCTACTTGTTTTATCCCCCTCATTTCTTATTTTGCCTCAATTTGTATTTGATCATTTTTGTTTCCCTCACGAAGGAAATATGAGAATCATGTCGACTACGTACAAACAGAAAAAGTCGGTATTTGTAGAATTACAAATATGTATCAAAAACGAAAGATTCTCATAGACATGCTCATCATGTACAAATTGGATTCTTTTTTTCATAAATTTGATATATGTATACTTTTTCATAGAACTTGGTGACGGCAAAACTTGAAGTTGTATAGTTCATTTGCCTAAACTCGATTTCATGGTAAGTGATGCAATTATATATATCATTTAAATCTTCTTTTTAGCTATAAGTAAAGATGAATTAAAGATGGAACCATCCGTTGGACTAAACATAGCAAGGTGATTGCAATAAGCAAATGGAAAGTAACTTTTGGAGATAATGACAATGATAAAAAAGAAAGTAACTCTTATTCATGATACTCACAAAAATTTGAATTCAAGCGGACCTGCATTCAAGAATATGATTCAATCAAACATTTACGCTGCTTATTTAGGGCAGGTTTGGACCGGATTGAAATCTGATTTTAATCTAAGTCAAAATCAAACAATCAATATTAACCACGGGTTTCACATTTTTTCAACCACACATTTCAAAAACTTCTATCACAATTCACTAAAAATCTAATTTTAATCACCACCAAACACCCTTTTAGTCTTTGTTTGGTAAGATTATTTAAAATTCTTGTTTGAAGCTCATTTTGAATCACATTCTTCAAATTAAATAATTTTACACATGAACCCATAATTATTCATTTATTTTTTACTTTTTGTCAACATTTAAAAAAAAAACACTTTTCACAAAATTGAATCTCAAAATATTTGCATCAAACAAACCTTATTAAAAACATTATGTACGGAGTTCAAATTCTAAGCAGTACGTAATATAAATACCAACTTCATTACACATAATTAGCGACTTATTACAAATATAAAAAACAAAAGTCCACCTGCTGCCTCATACCTAATTATTTCTACATATACATTGCGGACCCTTAGCTCTCATTCATCTGCTGTGTATTCAAGAACAAAGAAAAGTTTGACAAGCCAATGGCAAATCATTAGAAAAAGGTCCCACCAAACATTCTTCTTAGTGAGCGTGCTGAGAAATTATTACCTGCTCAGTCCCACTTGGTTTTTAACTAATTATTTAGGCCGTCGTTGTTCATTTCCTTGCATTATCTCATAGCAATATATTATGAGTAACGCCACGTAACACCGCACCAGCACGGGTCCGGTCTAAGAAATCATTCGTATGGACCAAAACAAATATTCATGGACCCCAACCAATCTGTACTTCACTTTCTTTACTGGTAGATGCTAAAAGTTGGGCCATCAACCATTACGGCATGTTTGATAAAGTGGAGTCGACACTACTGGGCAGTATTAAAGAGAGAATGAAATTACAATCTTTCTTATTATAATTTATACTGTCCAACGATGTCCCACAATGTGTATCACACATGACCTTAGAATTACTCGTACACAAGGAAATGGCAGTAGTTTATGGATAGAACAATCACAACAATGAAATCAACCACAAAAACCAGAATGCAATCTGTTAACAACTTATCATTTGATAATTTTTGCTTATTCTCAACAGTAGAACGTTCGAACTAATGAGAACGTTGTCTACTAAGTTACTGGTCCGGTAAGAACATTCCCTGTAGCTCCTTCTTCAGTATTCATCCAACCAAGGTTCACCGACAGGTCCTCAACTGCTACCTTGATAACATCAGTTCGTACACCAATATCTGTTGCATACCGGCTCATGCAGTACATTCCCGCTGTAACTGTAGCCACACCAACTGGACTCGGCATAAGTAACTTGAGAGGGGAGGAAAGAAGGGCTGCTAATGGTGCACCGATGATAGAAGACGCTTGTCCACTTCTTCCAACACCAAGCCTATCAATTGTCAGAAGTCCTGTTTTGCAATACAAGGCAAAATCCTCACAGTTGTTCTGGAACACGTCATAATTCCCAAATCCATTCTGAAGCAGATACATCGCTCGGTGGATGGCTGTTTCCGGAGGGTCTGATTCTGCTGTGGTGCAAGTGCCTCCCCGTACTTTAGCAATGAAAACAGATGGAGTCACTCCATACTCAAAACAGTAAAGGGAACCATTTTGAAGAAAGCAATCCAGACAGGAAAGGACTACTCCACTCTTTGGCTGCCTAAATCCACAGTCAGGGAATGTCGGACATGATGAAGGTTGGTTATAGACATCATCATCAGAACTGGAAGAGGTTCCAGCACGGGTAAAATGAACGACTTTGCTGCCTCCAACGAATATACCTGCATGATAAGATAGTGAAAGGGCCACCTCAGGTACTAGATATATGTACTTGATAGGTCATCCATAGTTCGTTAAATGTAGCTACATATTACACTCAATGACATTTATCTATCAATGACCTTCAAACACGCTTTATAGTGATTTTTATTTTATGGTTGAGCTCATCCAACAATATAATCTCAGCAGCTGGATAATTTGGGGTTGCCTGCAGGCACTTAAATCATTTTCCATTCCAATTTTTTGTTAATAATGTAAATTTAGGATTACATCATTAAAAGAATCAGGCATTGGAATGCAATTTATTTTATTCCAAGATGCATGCGATGACCAATACAGTCTGAAATGATCGTGAAATGAGATGACGGTAACAAAACCAACATGTAGCAAGAAGCTGTTTGTCACTACAGTGCTTTTATAGCAATACAAAGCATGTAGAAACATATCCAGAAAAAATCAAAAAGTTAGTTATCCACGCTGACATGCAGAGTCTAATGCAAATTCGGATGTTGAGCAACAAAATGGTGACTACAGTCTACAGCTAGTCAAGAAAGGAACAAAGTTTGGAGGTTATACCATCATCTGACGGATAACTTGAAATTCTTTATGATGAAGATTTGAAGTTTTGTCTTTCCTCAAGCAATAAATAACAGTAATGCCATGGTTTCAATATAGCTATTGCTTAAGTCTAAGCGGTGTTAATACAGTTATTGCTCAAGTTTTTCAAAAAAGAACTACAACATTTTATTTGTAAAGCACAGGTTGGTCCTTGAAAAAGCTGGTAGTTAATTTTTGACAACAGCTTCCTAGAAGAACAATATTTATTGACTAATAAGCAATTAACCGTGGATAAACACCCAAAGATAAGCAGATTACCGACAGAACTCCCACATACAGATAAGAGGTGAAGGCCATAACAAACTTTTTATCTTGATAGTACCAGTGTAACTCAAGAACAACCTATGCCCTGTTTGGTTTAGCTAAAAATTAGATTTTTAGTAGATTTTGATTAAATAAAAGAAAGATGAATTGCATGATTGTAAAGTTGATAAAAATTGCAAGCCCATAAAATGTGGGATTGAAAATGAGTTTGAGAAAAAAATAGTTTTAGAAAAATGGGAGCTAAACAGGGGCTAAGTACACAGAAAGACCTTATCTTACGTAGATTATAAAATACGCTTACAACCACAACATAATAGAAAATGATCGAATGAATCCAGAATATTATCATTTTGGGGCTAGAACTTCTAGACCACATGGGGGAGAACTGTGAAAGCCGTGGAGAACCAGATTTATCAATAAGGAATCAGAAACGCAGATTCAAGTTTTGTCAAATGTCTCAAACAAAAGAATTCTTTCTCCAAATATGATCCTAGAAGTAATCAATACATCCCCCTCCATTAACATTTTGGAACTAAATACTTTTCTCAATCACAAAGGTTGGCATACCACATTTCAATAAACTCACAAAAACCAATTAACCATTAATCTGTTGGGATACCTTTCTCAATCTTAAAGGATCCAAATCCATGAACTCTCTAGTGAAGCAACAGATCAATTGTCCCAAAAGCATGAATGAAACAGCAAGAGATCAATGAACAATTCCTAACCTCTCTGGATACAGATGGCAACCCCTCTTCACCCCAAAACCCAATATCCCACATGCGCACACACCAAAAAACATCACAAATGCAATTTACAGTTCAGGCCAAAAAATAAATAAATAATAATAATAATAAATAAAAAAAATGAATGTGATTTTTGGCAATTCAGGGCAAAGAATACTAGAAATTAGAAAAAGCAGATAAGAACCTATATCAGATTTTTTTACAGACCACATTGAGCCACATTTCAGAGAAAAATATAGCGGATAATTAGGCCAAAAAAAGGAAAACAAAAACAGACAGCACAATTAAAGTGAAAATGAAAAAGAGAAAAGTAAGAATTAAAGGGGAAATGGGGGAAAAATAACACAAATACCCAAAAATAATTAATGTAAAAAAAATAAAAAGAGAAGAGAATGCATCATTTGTAACCATGATGAGAGTATGCAAAGACTGCTCGGTACGTGTAGATATGATCCCCTGGTTTGATCTCACTCCTCTCCACTCTGTTTGTAAGCAACCCCATTTCTATTTCTCTTGATTTCTGCCTCTTCTACACAAAATCAACTGCTTATGTCTGCAAAATGTGTTTCAAAAAACCCAAATTTTAAAGCAGATTTAGCAAAAACCCATCGAGCAAAAGGACACATTTCACCGATTCAACATTTTGGGTGTTGGAAGTATACAAGATACAATTGACTTACAAAGTAATCTGCTCAACAACCGTTACCAATAGCAGCAATTGTATATTCAAAATGATGACATATGAGGCGTTTGGAACTGTGACTCTTTTTGTGCCAATTTGCTGGCCCAAGAAATTGTATCTTGGAGAGAAAGAACATTTACTTTACTTTTTGGAAACCCACTTTTGGTGCATTTTTCTTTTCATTTAACGTGGACATTCTGATTCGTTCTATGGGAATCCAAGGAAAATTTGCGCTCTATCAAGGTCAATACAACATGGACTCTCTCTCGAGGTCAATTAAGGATGAGTTTGACATAGACCGTTGAAAAGTTAAAAGTCATTTCTGCCACTAAAAAATTGTTTTTGAATTTATTTGGAAATTTTTTAAAAATTATTTTATTGGATTAAAAGAGATTTAAAGAAAATTAAGCTAAGACAACTTCTTTGAGAAACCCTTCTACAAAAAAAAAAAATAGAACAAAAATAGAAATCCTACCGAATGAATCTTAAGTACTGATGGGAAAAAAATCCGCCCCAACGGGTTGGTGAGGGAAGGGATGCCCCGCTTCGAAGCGCTTCGAACCTGTCCCGTAAAAAAAAAATAATAATTAATTACAATAAAAAAAATTAGTTAACTAGAAATTTTTGAAAAAAAAAATTAATTAATTAAACTGGACAAGCTCGCACCCCGAACCCGTCTCTCCCCTTTTAAGGTGGGGCGGGGCGCGGAACAGGACAGGACTCCCCGAACCTGCCCCATTGTCATCGTGAATCTTAAGTTATTTTTGCAATATAACAAGAGTAACATCAAAACATAATTGTGCATTCTTCACGTACATACATGCTCTGCCTCCTAAACACGTTTATAACCACTTTTGAGTTGTTACTTTATTAACAAAGAACCGTTATTGATTACTCTTATGTTAATGTCATATTAATAATATTATTCATAATGAGGATTATCGATATTCATATATGTGTTGCATTATCATTTAAGAAAAATAAGGGACTAATATGTGTTACATAGGATGACTAGCAATAATCTTCGTTTTGAATAGCATTATTAACTACGAAAAGCTTGTTTTACACCGATTTTTTAAGGAAAAGTATTATTTTAGAGTAACTAAAATGAGAAAATTATAGTCCTCATAAAATGTGCGGTCAAACATAATTTTTAAAAAATCCTTGACAAACGAGTCTAAATCTATGTTTGGTACACATTAAGCCCTTGTTTGATACAAATTATTTTTTTATTATCATTCTTCTACTCATTTTCAATCACACATTAATTAATAAAATAATATTTTAAATCACATTAATAACTTTTCCTTCATTTCCAACCACACATTATCCATCAATTTATTATTCCAGAATACATTCTTCCAAAATAATGTGGATCAAACATATCCTAAGATTTTCATTTCGTTCTTCTACTCATTTTCAACCACACATTTTTCAATAAAATAATATTTTACATCACATCAATAACTTTTTTTTTTCAACCACACATTATCCATCAATCTACTATTCTGAAATACATTCTTCCAAAATAATGTGGATCGAACACACCCTAAGATTTTCATTTCGTTCTTCTACTCATTTTCAACCACACATTTTTCATTAAAATAATATTTTTCATTACATTAATAATTTTTCTTTCTTTTTCAACCACACATTCTTCATCAATCTACTATCTCATAATACATTCTTTCAAAATAATATGACTCAAATACATCCTAAAATGCTAATGTTTAATTGGGATACGTGAGGACTGAGGAGTGGTTGAATAATTGAGGCAAGAAAACAATATAAATGGGCTAATTAGTCAACTAGATTAGTTAACCTTGGTGGTTTCCCTAATGCTTATAAATTTTTAATATGACGTTAATGTAAAGAATTCTCCTAAATCATGGAGTAAGAAGATTCTTATGTTTAGGATATGTCGAACTAATTGATGAGCACAATTAATTTCAAAATAAATCACATAATTGACGATTGTACTTAATTCTCAATCTAGCACTCAGTTTACAATACATTAACACTTTTTTTATATCATACACCCGTAATTTTTTTAATGTGGATTATAATTGTATCTCTGATTGATTTGAAAGTTGAAAGGTCTCCGTTAATCAACTCGGCACCATTTTAGACCTGTATTTTTTTATTTTTTTTTTTATACAGGTCAATTCCACACCTGTTGGCGGTAAGGTTCATGAGTGTGGACTTGGACCTGATTGATGGAAGAATGTGTGGTTAAAAAGTAATGAGAATTTTTAGGTTTATGTGTAATATTATTTTATTAATAGAATGTGTGATTGAAATGAAGAAAGAGAAAAAGAATGAGAATGAGAAAAAAAAATGGGTGACAAACGGGGGCTTAAGCCTTCATTCTAATTTCGTGAATATTAATAAACAACCTGAAGCCTTTCACTTAGGGCAATTATCGATTTTCAACATTTAAAAGTGAGATTTAAGAATCGTAATCTATTTCACTTAGAGCGATTATCGTTTTCAGCCTTAATCTATTTAAACTGAGAAATCTGGGTTTCTAAGTGATTGAAACCACGTTAAAAATCAGATTTTTTCCTCAATGGGTGCAAATTTCAACTAAATTTTTTTTCTCAAACTTTCAAACTGAAGTACTGGAGGCGCTTTACGGTCAAATTATTATTTTGCACGGATATATTAGCATAGTATACTATTTTTTTTTATTTTTTATTTTTTCAAATTTAGAAATCTAGTGGGAACACTTGACCACACCGCACCCCTTAGATATGCCGATGCTAAAATCTCACACAACTTTCACCCAACTTACAACAATAGAACAAAATCGATAAGTTAAATATTTAGCTCAAAAATAGCATGCAATTTTAACATTAAAATCGACGATTTTCCTCACGTGGGAAATCAAATTTACAAATTCAAATAGATTGAGAACCTAACACCTCACTTTCAAATATTGAGAACCCATAACCATAACAAAAAAACGCACAAAATATTTATAGTAGTTCACCCTGAATGTGAAAACTAATTTTTTTTTTTTTTTAAATAGAAATCTGGACATAAAATAAGTTTAAATTTCGCATGTCTGTTGTCTGTAATGACACATTAGCGTTAAGAAAAAGTTATTTGAAAGAGACAGAAACAACGAAGGAAGCTTCATAGAAAGATGCTTTCCGGACAAATTAAGCAAAATACTTCAGGAGTCATGACAAATGTCGGGCCATGACACAAAGCTTCCATCATTCCACCCAAATTACGAACCTTCCCCGAAACTGCTATATGAGTCTCCAAGATTAGGTTCCGGACAACTTGATAGTAGAAATATCCAAGTACAAGTTTCTTTTGAATTGGATCTCAATTCTATAAATCTTGTTATTGTTCTTGCTTTCCTATAAAATCCCACGTCGAGTAGAGAATGGAAACCAAACCTGAAGGAAGTGAATATGAAGACTTGTTGCCAGTAATGGCAGAGAAGCTAGATGTGGACACCTTTGTGGATGAACTTTGTCGGGGATTTCGGCTTTTGGCAGACCCCAAAAACGGGTTGATTACATCGTCGAGTCTGCAGAAGAATTCAGCAGTGTTGGGTTTGGAAGAGATGAGTCGAGAGGATGCGGAGGCGATGGTGAAAGAAGGAGACCTTGATGGCGATGGAGCACTCAATCAAACTGAATTTTGCATTCTCATGGTGAGACTTAGCCCGGAGATGATGCAAGATGCAGAAATATGGCTTCAAAAGGCAATTCAAGGGGAGTTGCAGAAATACTCTACTCTTAAACGTGCAGGTGCAGCATAATCATTTCAGAATATTAATTGATTTCTAAAGATAATTGTATGTGCCAATCTAGGTTTACTTTGAATTGAAATGATGGAAGAACATACAATTCAGATTCGATCGAAGTTAGTTATTATTACTCCCTCCGTCCCACTTATATAGGCTTGTTTCGTTTCTCACGAGGATTAAGAAAGCTTCTTTAATGTCATTGGAAAATTAATTTTTGTCAATTTTTTTCCTAGTTTAACCCTATTTAATTTTGAGTATGTAAAACTAAATTATTGTTGGAATTCATAAAGAATTTGAATCATGTAATTTGATGAGAATCATTGGGAACAATAACTTGAATTTCTTTAAACAACTAAATCGAAAACGAGCACCTACCCATTTTTTGAACAAATTTCCATTACGCCAATTTCTAACTTTTTAAGCACAAGTAAAATACATGAATTTCAAACTTTTCAAACTGAAAACGCCAATTTCAAACATTATAAATACAGATACGGATACAGATTTAAGCACGGGCCCAAAACATGAATACAATTTTTCCCTTGATTTGAATTTGTTGCCTGAAAACATGTCTACACCAAATGATAACTATTCCCATGTTCCACAGAATTTCCAGCTTGATTTGAATCAATTTCCAGAAGATGTTACAGTGGCTAACAATATACATCATCCAAACAAGAAAAAAAAATTATCCAGTAATACAAGAATAGTAGTTTTTGAGATGCTAATCCATGAATGACAAGACGGAAAGTTAGCAAAAGATGCCATTTCGAAAGTTGCCAACCGTTTTCTATATCTACTAGATCAATTTCCAGAATTTGGCATGAGTGCTACAAATGGTGATGTACCAGATTTCTCTTCTAGGCTATTGAATATGAGATGTCGAAGGAGAGTCGAAATACATTGCGAACAAATGAAGGATATCTCTTTCCATCGTCGAACAAATTAAGGTCTTTACCGAACGCTTTGGATATAGCGAAATCAACCGTACATAGGAGAGTCAAAGAAGGAGATATTCGTCCACATTCAAATCCAGTGAAACCATATTTATCGGACGAGAACAAGAAATCACAGTTGAAATTTTGCCTATCAATGGTAGATAAAAGTACCCTCGCATCTACACCTACTTTTGTTAACGTGCATAATCAAATTCATATTGATGAAAAATCATTTTATATGTCCAAAACATCGCAAAAGTATTCTCCATCCAAATGAAACGGAGCCCTTTCGCACATGTAAAAGTAAAACATCGCAAAAGTATTATCTCCATCCGAATGAAACGGAGCCATTTCACACATGTAAAAGTAAAAGGTTTATTACAAAGATAATGTTTTTGGCTTCCGTTGCTTATTCACGAGTTGATGCTACTACAAATTAAGAATTCAATGGAAAAATTGGAATATGGCCGTTTGTGTCTAAGGAACCTGCCAAGCGGAATAGTAAGAATCGTGTAGTCGGGACTTTGGAGTCGAAGCCTATTGTGTCGGTAACTAAAGATGTGATTCGTTCACATGTGATTGAAAATGTACTGCCTGCAATCAAACAGAAATGGCCATGTTCAAGTTCTAGGACCATCTTCATTCAACAAGACAATGCAAAGCCACATTTAGATGTTAACAATGTCAACTTTGTAGAAGCAGCGAGAAAGGATGGATTCGATTCGTTTATGTTGTCAACCTCCAAACAATCCCGATATGAATGTCTTAGACCTTGGTTTTTTTAGAGCCATTGATTCAATTCAACATCAAGAGTCTCCAACTACAATTGAGGACTTCATTTTAGTAGTGGAGAATGCTTTTCAGAGATTTCCTTCTGAAGAGTTGAACAATGTGTTTCTGACATTGCAATCATGCATGATTGAGTTGATGAAAAATTCAGGGGGTAACAATTACATGATTCCACATATGAACAAACAAAAATTGATGAGAAATGGGCAACTACTTAATTGCATTCAGTTTAAGCTTGAAGTTTTACTAATGGCAAAGCCAGCTCTTAATTCAATCGAGTAACTTCAATCAGGTAAATTTGCAGAATTTGCATACGAGCTTTGATTTGGACCCATAATACCATTCTGAATAGGGAACAACGAGACAGATCAAACCAACGGCTTTACCGTTGCCTATGATGGATTTTAGCCATCCAAGGTCGTTAAGGACACAGAAACAACACTTTTATGTTACGTAAATTTTTTTTCTTTTGCTTTAGTTGCATCATTTTAGTGTTTTTCTCATATCCTAGAGTTTCTAACATATTTAAGCATGTTCATAACTCTTTTTAAGGCTTGGCTTTTAATTTTTGAACGATATCATTTGGTTGTGTTATTTGTTTTCCATTAATCAAACTGCAATGGAGGAAATGTAATGTTAAAAAAATTTAGCCATCCATGTGTAAAAACCGTAGCCTTCAATTGAACTTACTTAACACCAAAAGGAAATGTAATATTAAAAAATAATATGCCTAGTAAACATATGTTCAAAAGCCTTATAGAATTTGGTTGTGTTATTTCTTGATATCAGCATCGTCTTTATGAGCAAGAGCATCATTCTGGTCCTCGTATATTTTTGGTAGATAGATTTTGGTCATTCGAGAAACAACATGTTGATACTCATGAGAAGAGGAAACATAAACATCTACATTCGGCGGAGCATTCAAATCAAGCAATGGCCTCATGGCTTTCTTTGAGTTCAGTAATACTTCATAAAATTGAAGAGTTCAAATCAAGCAATGGCCTCACCTCATTGGAATGTGGATGATTTGTAGAGTTCATACTGAACAACAGTGTGTATGGTGAGGACGATAGAATTGATTTTTATTTATGAGAGAAAACAGAGAAATGAGTAGACAGAAGAAGTTCAAAAATGACGTTTAGAAGAAGAAGAAGAAATAGTAGTTGTTCCATGTTGTTCGATAATCACGAAGTAGTGTCATTCCTTGTTTCCAAGAAGTGGGAGTTTGTGTGTATTTGGATGATTTCAAGAATTTGCCATATTAATTGGTCTAAATTTAATAAAGGTATATTAGTAAAATAACACAGCAAAAATATTCAACCTTAGGAAACATACCTATAAATGTGGGACAAGAGAAAAAGGAAACTCATCCTATATATTTGGGACGGAGTGAGTATTTAATAGCATTTGAATGATCAGAACTGAACTATGAACCATTTGACATGATTTTTGAGAGTCAAAATGAACTTTTGAGACCCTAGAGATGTTTTTGGATCAATATGTTAATTTTATAAAAGCATTTCTTCTAGTTATAATTCTTTTAAAAGAATCTGGTTCAACGTAACTTCATCTAATAGTTGTTTATGAAGAGGAAGCTTTTTTAGAAATTAATTTCCAAACCCAACTCTAATAGTCTCATCAAGAAACTTTTTAACGAAAAGCAAAAAGGGAAATTACAAAAAATCAGGGGTTTGAAGTTTAGAATTCAAAAATCAGGAACCAAACTTTATTTTTCAAAACT
>CAIGRO010129085.1:0-13537 GCA_903798355.1 Fraxinus baroniana
TAATCTATTCTGATATATGTCCCTATCCGAACCAATTGAAGCACAGTGTCAGTATCTATTTCTCTTAATTTTCTAACCCATTACCAAAGTAGAGTAAATATTCGTGTACTTTTTTTTTTGGAATTGTTACTCTTCAAAAATATTGAGTTTTAAAATTGTATAATGTCATGTGGGATAATGCTGAAGGTTGAATATCTAAATATTTGGTGTTAAACTTGTATTCAAGTTTAATCCGATTTTCTTTGCCTACTTTACCTTTCTGTTGGTGCCAAGACATATAAATTCCTTTTTATTTTTAAAGGTTGGAGCTCCCGCTCGTGTTGGTCTAGTTGCTCCAGTAGATGTTGTTGTCCCACCTGGCAACACTGGACTTGATCCCTCCCAGACTTCTTTCTTCCAGGTATCTATAGTACATTCTATTTGTATCTAAATTTCTCTTTTTCCAGTATTATTCTTTCTAACCTCATCTCCATCCAGGTTCTCAACATTCCAACAAAGATTAACAAGGGTACTGTAGAAATCATCACACCTGTCGAGCTTATCAAGAAGGGTGACAAAGTTGGTTCTTCTGAAGCTGCTTTGCTGGCAAAACTTGGAATCAGGCCCTTCTCTTATGGTCTCGTTGTCCTCTCGGCTTATGACAATGGATCTGTTTTCAGCCCTGAGGTGCTTGATTTGACAGAGGACGACCTCCTTGAGAAGTTTGCCATGGGAGTTTCCATGGTTACGTCCTTGTCACTAGCCATCTCATACCCAACACTAGCAGCTGCACCACACATGTTCATCAATGCATACAAGAATGTTTTGGCAGTTGCAGTTGAAACTGATTACTCCTTCCCACTGGCAGATAAAGTGAAGGAATACCTCGAGGTATGTACTAATGATGTTAAATTGTTATGCGTTTTAGACCCAGTTCAGCTTTACTCTCGTGTAATGCTCTCATCACTAAATTTTTTTGTCGATCAGGATCCCACCAAGTTTGCAGTTGCTGCAGCTCCAGTTGCAGCTGATGATTCAGGTGCTGCACCTGCTGCAGCGAAGGAAGAGGAGAAGAAGGAAGAACCGGCTGAGGAATCCGATTCCTCAGCCGAGCTGGATATATTAGTGTAGCCTATGTGTGCAATTTTGATTCATTGTGAATAGTGTTTGAGCTTGGCTTGTTTGCGCCCAAACTACATAATATAATATTACATTATCTTTATTACACAACATGTTCATATCATTATATTCCACAAAGATCTCTTATTTTACAAATGATTTTCACTAAGAGTTTGTTTGTTACGTCTTAAAATTAAATTTTAATTTAAGTCAAAGTGAAACAATAATTATTAATTACATCTTTCACGAGTTTCATATTTTTATAACCATATATTTTAATTTTTTTTTTTATAACAATCTAATAAAAAAATTAATTTTAATTCCCACCAAACACGTTCTAAAGATGGTGTGGAACATTGATAAGCACTAGCACATTAAACAAAAAAGAAAGTAGTCCATAATTGACACAAAACATGTTTCATTGCACTGTATGACATAATAAGTGATCGCACATGTTTATAAGTGCCCACAAAGTCAGTCTCAAATGTAACATCGGTTTATGAAGTCAAGTCTTAAATGTAACATTGATTTAAGTGATTGTACTTGTATCATTAAATTATATGTTCAATTGAATATGAGATTCATGACTTATTTATTATGACTTTAAGACATACTGACACGAGACTGATGCTAAATAACATTATACTAAATAAGCACTTGAAAATTCAAGGCAGCATGATAATCTAGATTCCATTCTAATACAACCAAACCAATGCAAAAATCATCGACCAATTTGCAATGAAATCGCTCAATTTCTCCAACCAAGAAATAGACAAAATTGTTCATTCTCGAAATGAGATTCTCATAAACTAAAGAGAAGAACGAGCCAGAAGACTTCGTAATAGGGCCAATTGAGTAGATTTTATATCCGGGCAGTAAAATTATTCAACCTCGTATCATTGCACCTCTCGATTCAAGATCTTGCTTGGTAACCATTAAAATTGAAAATATAATCGTTATTGTGTCCTATCCGTCTAATAAAAGTCAACAACAATGACTAATTTTTTAATTTTAATCCGATTTTAATCTCTACCAAATAGGCTAATATATTTCCAACAAACACTCCATCTCCATATGGAATACGACTAAATAATCAAGAAAAAAATTGACTGATGCTTACAAAACAATAATAACATGTACAATTTCTTTAGAAATTTAGGGTGAGTTTGGTTTTTAAGTTTTGAATTCATTTTTGTTTTGTTTTGAGGTATTATTTTAATGTTGCAGAAAACGTATTTGGTTTAAAAAATTTAGAAATAGTTTTATAACTTTTTTTTTTTCAATTAATTTGATTATTTAGTAAAATATATTGATATAAGATGACATTAATAATTATTCAAGATGCTTAGTGTGGTGAGAACCACTTGATATCCACTCCATGTAGAGCACCATTATGAGGCTGTCTACTGCTATGGGACCGTCGACTTCCATGAGGCGTCTATTCCCATGCGGTGTCTACCCTCATAAGGTCGTCTATCCCTATGAGACCGTCAACCCTCATGAGGCGTCTATCATCATGAGGTCATCTACCCCCACGAGACGTCCACTACCATGCAGCCGTCTACCCCCATGAAAATTGAAAATGATCTCAAAACGAGGTATCAAAATATCTCTTATTGATTATATTTTGTTCTCCTCCAACCAAATATGAATACTAAGCCGTTGCCACGTAATAAAGTCCTCGGCAATAGGAACAAGTTTCTCTGCTTTAACCTACCTATACATTTCTCTATCCAACAATTGCTTTTCTCAAAATCAACCATTCACCGTCCCAAATAATTGCGTGTGCTCGTGACCTCTATTAAAGATTTCAAATGAGATTTAATTTAATACGAATTTAATTACACGCTTTTATCTTTTTATTATGACAAGAAATATTAAAAATTTCTTATGATATTAATGTTAAACACCTTTTTAAATTTTGATATTAAATTTATAAAATAAAAATATTAATTTACACAATTTCACTTAGGCTGCAAAACCAAAATCAAATTAATCGATTTGTATGAATTTCAACTCAAATTGACTCGCTCTGACTCTTAAATCAAATCTGGTTTGTTTCAGTTCGATTAGTTGTTTGAACTTTTAGTCCAAATTGAATATTAATATTGTCTCGAATTTTAGGTCCACTTAGATTATAAACACACACATGTACTTGGTAGATCACCATTTTTTCATTAAATTTTCCCATTTTAAATCCAAAACTTGAAAAGTGGATGAATTTCAGTACAATGTAAACCCATTGGCAAATTCAGATTTCAATAACCAAGCACTCAGTATTGACAGCAAATGCATCGTCAAGGCAACAAAATCAACTTAAAAAAAGTGCTCGTTCTTTTCTTCAAGTACACTAACACAATATAGGTATAAGTGCAAATGAGTAGAGGCAAAGTCTCAATTTCATCGCTATCCATTTTGACAAGCAATTTTCTCACGTTCTGAGAATTATGGGCTTCAACTACTTAGCAGTATATGGTTTGACACTTCAATTTACTCCCACGTAACAAAAAAAAAAAAAAAGGATCAAAAGGGAAAATGAAAGATCAACTGCAACATGGAATGACGACATAACCCATCTAGTTGCACTAATTATAAACAATGAAATTGTCCATGAGGAACACAGATAGAATTTATGATATTGGAGTTTATCTTTTGAATTTGATTTTCTTATTTTATTTTATTTTTTAAAAAAAAGGGAAAATACATATAAGTGGGTTGGACTGATTCCAACCATGGTCGAACCGACTTATCATGATTTTTTCAAAATAAAACTAAATCAAATCAAACCAATTAATTATACTAAACAAACTCGAATTTGGCCAGTTTTTCGATATTTTTCCCTGGTCCTTCATTTTTCTCAAAAACATTATCTCTTGTATCATTTTCATTTTTTTTTTGGGAACCGCAGCCGCTACTAGTGAGTGCGCACTGGATAAATCTCGCCCCATGTGCAGTAACCCGCAAACCACACAGGAGAGATAAACCGCACTAGACAACCCCAGTGCAACGGTTCGATTGAGAAAGTGTTGGCAGGGGATTCAAACTCGTGACTTTCGGTCTTCGAGTTTACATGCTCCACCAATTTATTAACAGCAAAGTGCAGCACTTGTTTCTGCTACACAAATATTTCATCTAATCTTCAAAACTATATCCCATTATTGTTCCCACTCTCTCCCTCCAAAATAACATTCTTAAGGCTTTATGAACTTACATTGGGCACTTCCAGAACTGTAAACTCTGGTTAGTATCCAAACTCTCTTGCAAAATCCCATATCTTCTCACTATATTTGCGCACACAGACACATACTAATCTTGCTGATGACTGGTGGCTTGACTTGGGGATGGATAAGCATTAAGTTTCAAGTCAAGCTTAACACAGTTGGCTCGGCTGCTAATTGGATAAAAAAAACCATATTTCGTGGGAGTTTATCTTATATTTCAGTAGTGTCTAATTAAATAAGGTATTATAACTTAGAGAAACTCAGAAACAACTGTGTCGTGGAAAATATGGGTGTCTGAGAGTGACTGAAGCCACTGCCATTGGCCGTTGACACAATTTAGTCAACTATTTTGCCTGTCTTTGCGGAGTTGGTTTCATTTATGTACGTGGATTAGGAATGACGCCATCTTAACAAAACATGTTAAGATTTACTGAGATTTTATTTTTTTTCTTATTTTGTATTATGTGTGAACCGGGGTTGGGGCTGTAGAGATTTTCGTTGTTTTGGTAAGAAAACCTTTTTCATCTGTATATCACATGTTGGATTGAATTAAAAGCAGCCATGGAAAAATCTAGAGTTCGGTCTTTGTCTTTCAAGATCCAAGAGAGATTCATAATTGGCTAGATTTCTCTTTTTAATAAGTGATTAAAAAGATCCTTTTTACACGGGCATTCTGTTTCCTGATTTGACTATTTCTTTCTCATTTTCATATTTTTAGATTTAATCGTTGTTACCCTTTTTGTTATTTCCTCCTCCTTTCATCATTTCTGCAATTAGGAAAGGTTTGAAATGGTTTCATCCATTGTAGAATGCCCAGTCCATGTCCCTCAAGCCTTTGGTTCTTCACTATCTTCGTCCCTTTTTACCTCGTCGTCTTCTTCGACGAGAAATCGCAAAAGGGACCAAAAAGTCTGTCAAGTTGTCCTTTCTAATCTGGTTCCGTCTGACAATGTCCGGAGGTCTCAAACTTATAGCAATAATCTTTCTCGAGGCCATACGGTTAAACGATCTTGTTCAAACTTGGGCGATATTTTTTATGAGGAACCATCCAATCATGTGGAAGGATTAACAGAAAGATTTAGCCTATTGGGATGGAAAGAGAATGAAGGAGATACGAGTAACACGCTACATAATGAAATATCTGAAACTAGTCCTTCTACCAGTAAATATCTAATGATTAAAAATTCATTCTGCCAATCGGAATTTGTTTTCCTGGAACCCAGAAAGCTCGGGATTAGACCCGAGGCCCCGGATTGGCCAGAACGGGAGGCTATTATGTGGGCGACTCTTGAACAGAAGGCTAAGAGCTTTGATCTTCCTCTTTCTCTAAGGATGGTAAAGAAGAAATTACAGTTGGAAGAGGCCTTTACGCATTCTGAAGATTCAGTTTGTTGCTCGGTGAAAAAGGCATTTGCTTCAACGGTATTCATTGTCGTCGAGCTTCAAAGCTATGCATTAAAGATGAGAGAAGCGTTGTGCCATGAAGATCTAGAGATTATTATAGCTAAAGTACAGAAGGAAATGCATTCGTCATTTGTTTGGCTTTTTCAGCAAGTGTTTTCAAGAACACCGGCATTGATGATAGATGTGATGGTCCTAATAGCAAATTTTAGCTTGTATTCTGCGTGCCACAACATTTCTATTGCAGAAGCCTCCTTACTGGGATCATCATCAATGAAGTCAACTTTGGTTTCAGACAGTGGAGTTTCCGAGAGAGATTATGTACTATCTGAAGGAAGTGTAGGTGGGAACGAGCAAAAGAACAATCCATCAAAGGCGAGTAGACATTCTCAAGTTCTTTGCGAAGAACTTTTGCAGGTCGATCATCAAGATTTGAGGAGTGTGGAGGAGTCGAATTTGTGGAACTCAGTGGTGGAAGAAGCAACAAAGATTCAAGCAGGTTTTAGAAATGTGATTCTTGATCAGGACACGGTGCAACGGTTTGTTTCCCCGGTATCTGTTGAGCTAGAACCCGATGACTATGAGGAGTATCTTAGGACTGACCTTCTATACCAGACTGCCCTTTTTCAGGAGCCTAACAATCCGCTTCTACTATGCAATTATGCACAGTTTCTGCATCTTGTTACCCGCGATTATGACAGGTAATTTTCTCAAATCTTCTTACTGTTTTCTGATCAATGTCATGGTTATAGACATTCTTGATTATTATTTTTTTCTTTGGATTATCAATTGTAAGAACTTTTACAAGCACTCAGGTCAACATTAGATAGGAACAAAACCAGACTTCTAATGTGTGTGATAATTATCAATGTGAATGAGCTTATATATCACAATCAATCAATCAAATGGTTCGTGATTATTTATAAGGAAGGATTATTGAATTCCTAACGATTGCAGCTTTCTCTGAACCTCATGGAAAAGCATAAAAAAAACCTGGCTAGAATGAAAGGCATGGCCTTGGATATGTTAAATGAGTTTTTATTTGAATTACGACTTGATCTTAGTAGACAAGCCGTTTATGTGAGTCTATTATGCGCACTCTTGTAGAGAATTGTAATATGTTCACCTCAGTTTCTCCTATACACTGCTTAGCTATTGGCTGACATTTACAGGGCAGAGAAGTGTTTCGAGCAGGCGGTACAAGCGGTACCACCAGATGCGGAATCCTTGAGCCAGTATGCTACCTTTCTGTGGAAAGTTAGGCAGGACTTTTGGGCAGCAGAAGAAAGATATTTACAAGCCCTGGCGGTTGAACCTGACAATTCTCATTATGCTTCTAAATATGCCAATTTCTTATGGAACACTGGCGGGGAGGAAACATGTTATCCCCTTGACAATTCCCACCCGAGCAGCTCAACTTCCAACTTCTAGAGAAACTATAAACTGGTATGGTCGTAGAACAAGATGAATCTAGAACCCAACATTGGTAGGTTCAGAAGAATGAATTTATACATGTATGAAAGATAATTATGAATAAAGTTTGAAATGGAGGGAGATTTATTGTTGGCTATGATGTAGAGATCATGGCAGGGGGCTGAAGCAGCCTGAATTTAGTAAAACTGCTTGTTTTGTGTAACTAAAGCTTAAAACACATATATTGTTGGAAAATGGTTTCACAAACTGCATCAAACGTTCGAAATTATGTTATGTTACGTCGCTTTACGTGCGACTTCGTTCAAGAAGAATATGTATAAAGTTGATATAGTATTTTACTATATCTCTGTCCAAAATTGTCAAATGTATAAAAATCGTGATCTCAAATGCAGTGAACCAATGTTATATCCGCGTTTATATAACGTTGTGTTGTGATAATCTTATCTTTGTGACTTATTTTCACCCATAAGTTGTGACAAATATGTAGATGATGGTATTTGTGACTTCCTTTCCCTCAAAACGCGAGATACATAAAGATTTTGTCCTATATTTCGGAATGAAGAGCAAGAATATGGATGAATGATAAGGATGAAATTTTTCTCACCAAATCAAGAAAATATGGTAAAAGATGAAAGATTTCTCTCTCCACAAGACTTCAAAGAAGGAAAGGTATATGAAATTAATGAAATTCAAACTTTGAACAGTAAACTTAAGATAATAATTCTTAAATTATAATGATTCATGAAAATGAAAAATCAAATACTAAAAAATATATTTAAATTTTTTTTATAATAATTTCTAATTTGGGAATTAAAAAAGGGTATTATCTAATATACTCAAGGAAAAATTGAAAGCATGGTTTCTTTTTTTGTTTACCATCTGCTTGTTGCAACTGAACTTGTGTAGCTTCATGGGTGAGTCGAAGATTACTCACAAAGTCTCAGTTTATTTGACAAATTCGAAAACCACTATCCTAAATTCGTACGACTCCAAAATAAAATCTTTATAAGGGGTAAAATTAAAGTATTATTTTGCAATGACTGAAAATTGGTAATTGGGCAGTGTTTCTCTCCCAACAATACTGAAAATGTTGGGGAAATGGGGGGGTTTCAGTAAAACTTCCATTAGGTAGTGGAGACAAGAAAGAAACTGACGGAAATTAGGGCCGCCTCTTACACTATTATTTTTATTAATTTATACAAAACATTATGCATTTAGCCTTGTCGAATCTCACTGAAAAACATTTTTTTTTCTGTTTATGTGTGTGTTTTACAACTCAGATTGTTGTTATCAGTTATCACTATCTACTTGGAAGATTGTTTATGACAGGAAAATCCAAACACATTTGCACATTTACCCACTTCACCTTTTGATTTTTCCTATAATTTTTTTTTTTAGTATCCTGAAAAACTAAATAATTGATGTGGGTTAACTAAGATTTTTTATATTCGAAACAATGGTTTTATTTTCAATTTGTATTTTGTGGTTTAACTAAGATTTTTTTTAGAACGATGGTCTTATTTTAACTTGAATAACAACAAAACAAAATTATGTGCCACGTCATGGTGTCGTTGAATCACGTTAATTATTGAAAACTTGAGTTGTTAAAAAAGAAATAAATTTATTTTAATTTTATCTCCATCATAGCAAATCACATTTAACTTGTAAGCAAGATATATGGAAACACTAGAGAGCTAGAATTGACAACAAACATGAAACAACATGGTACTAAAAAGATAGAATTGATGTATATAACATATGTTCTTTAATTTTTCAATTGAATTTTTTACACAAAATAATGACATTAAACTTCACTTCTTTAAAGAATAAATTTATGACTCGATTTTTACTTTTTGTACAAGAGTTTTTTTTAAAGTAATTACCTTATGTCAGTTTTTTTTAAAAACTCTTCTAATCAAACAAAATATTTACAAAAAATTAACCAAATATGATAAAAGCATTTTTTTTTTAACTCTTGAAAGCAATTTTCAACTTTTAAAATGGCCTACAAAACAGATCCTTAAATGATGAATTGAAAATAACAAAATGCCAAGTGCTTGTTGAGTGAAGTGATATTCCTAGGAGTTAGCAGTCAGTGGAATGTAGAGCCAAGTGCAAACAGACAAACCATATAACATTCTTGGGAATTGTGGAAAGCGCAAACATAGATTGGCTTTGCCATTTCTCTATTAATTATTGAATGGTGCCCCCAATAGCGTTAGTGGCTTCTATCAGATGCATTAGAGTGGACAAATGAACAAAATTTGGAACAACATGAACCTTATAAAATCATTACTTTTCCTTGTCATTTAGGGTCTATAGTAAAGCTTTTGAAAAGTCAAAAGTTGATTTTGAAATTAAGAAATTATTTTTGAACATGTTTGATTAATTTTCTGAAAGCGTCTTTTTAGTTAAAAGAGATTTTAAAGAAAACTAATTTACGATAGCTTTATTAAGAAACTTTTATACAAAAAGTGAAAGAGAATGCAGAAATCATGTCAAATGGATCATTAACACTCACTTCCTCAACATGTTATGAATGTTAAGAGTTGTATAAAATATCAAGAGACAAACCCTAGAAACCAAACACGATAACTTATAATTTGTTAATCAATTTTGCTAGTTATCGTATTGTCATGCGTTTCTTGGATTAGCTGAAGTTTATTCAATTAAAGAATACTAATGGCCCATATAAGACATGAAGCATGGAAGTGAGAAAAGCCAAGTTGGTCACCTTTTAGTTGCTCATGTGTTGTCTTTCTCTAAAATCTCAATTTGGTGGCTTTTATGTCCTCTTGTTTCTGTCCCCAGTCCCTTAAAA
Organism: Fraxinus baroniana; assembly: GCA_903798355.1. Lineage (NCBI taxonomy): Eukaryota > Viridiplantae > Streptophyta > Magnoliopsida > Lamiales > Oleaceae > Fraxinus > Fraxinus baroniana. The sequence continues at coordinate 9,976 of CAIGRO010129085.1, forward strand.
GGAGGTTTAATCCCACAATCTTTGACTGAACAGTTCATTTGGTCAACTAAATTCAGTCTCCATGTCAGTAAAACTATCCCAACTAGGTTCGGACAATGTGAACTTTGACTTTCATACCCATATAAATCTTTGTTTTGCCAGTACAAGTCACATAATCTAATAGTTCATGAACAACTTGGATTACTCTTATGTCCTGAAGGCTTTGTTCTCTTTAGAATGCCTTATTATATTATGTTAATTTAATGTCAGTCTGTATTTTTGTCACTAAGTATGATTATATTGAGTCACGTGTATTTTGTAATTGATGGTTAACATACAATATTATTCATTTAAATAATAAATTTCAAAAATAAAAAATATTATAATTGGAATCGACATTAATATCTTTGACTCTCGAGTTATTTTCTTCATGTGCTTGTAAAAAAAACCATTATGTAAATTGATATATATTGTCGTCGTGAGAACCAAAAGTTCCTTCTAATTTTATCATTTCATAAATAAAAGTTTGTGTCATTTTCGTTATATCATTTTCCTTTATATAAGTTTGATTTTCACAATAATAATATTTTTGTTGTAAAACAAACAAGATATCAGAATAGTTCTGATACAACTTGTTATGAAACCAACCGTCGGATTGAGATGTTAGAGTTATATGACACAATAATAAAGTATTTAACCAAACAAAAGAATAATAAAGACAAAATATGGTAGAGGAATTAAGAGATTTTATTGACTCAAGAATAATGAAGAGAGAAAATTACAATGAATCCTATAATTTTAGTAATCTATTTTCTCACACTTATAAAATTGTATTGAAGAGTCTAATATTTATAGGGAACATATAGAGAACGTCCAAACCCTCTTAGTAGAGTTGTTGATGAAATATGATGCCAAAAAATCTAGTCTAAAATGAAAAAGGAGAGAAAAACGCCAAAAATCGGAAACAAGTTAGGTGGGCTGTTTACTCCTTCCCAAACTCTTCTTCGATTCTAATATCAATTTTCAACTCCCAATAAGTTTCCAAAATAAAACTTCAACTTGACATAAGAGTTCAATAGCATTTCAAACTTGAATTCTACACTACGTGCATTCAATTAAAAATTTTCAATACTTCAAATAAGGAATTCAAGTCACACTCGAATTCTAACAATCTTTTTTTTATGCGGTAAATTGTGTATAAAGATTAAACAGAAGATCTTGAGAACCGTAGCTATATATAAATAAAAAAATATAAGTAGCTAATGTTCTCAATGCAAGTGGTTTGTTAATTGATATTTATTTGAGATTTTTAATGTAATTTCCGATGACTCAACTTTTTGTTTGCTTGCAGACCTAACTTTGAACAGTGGCAGCTTTTGTGCATGTTTATCTCCCTCTACACAAAAAACCAGATAATCAAATCCTAAACTTGTACTACTATATATATGGGTAAACTAACTCACTTCCTTTTGTCTTTTGAGTTCAGAAACTGGTCAGAACTAAAAGAAAAATTTCCAGAAGCTGTATATTGACAGAATTTGAGTGATGGATGAAGTGTCAGGCTTTTATATTAAGCAACTCGGTGGTGGCAATAATGGCGTCAGTGGCGGCACAGGGACCAAGTGTGGGAGGTGGAATCCAACAACTGAACAGGTTAAAGTTCTTACAGACTTGTTCAGGTCTGGGCTCCGAACTCCTAGTACTGATCAGATCCAAAAGATATCTTCTCAGTTGAGCTTTTATGGTAAGATCGAGAGCAAAAATGTTTTTTATTGGTTTCAAAACCATAAAGCTAGAGAAAGACAGAAGCGCCGCAGAGTTTTGGTCGATGAACCTAATGAATTCCACCACCAAGAAAAGCTTTCATCAACAAAATGTAAGTCAAATTCTTGACATATCTATCTTCCAATAAAATGAAAGTTTGAATTTGAAGGGAACCTAATGAATATTTTGTTTTTGTTTCTTCTTTGACAGATCTTGCAGAGTTAAATCAGGTTAATTCTGAGCCTGAAAGAGTACCGGAGACTTTGCAACTATTTCCACTCAACTCATTCAGGGAGCCGATGGAGTCGGAGAAGCGTAGATTGTTTGCAAATGATTACTGCAAAGAGAATTCATACAGTGTTGGGACAGAAATGAATCGTCCAACATTGGATTTACGATTAAGTTTCCACTAAAAGAAGGCTGTCTGAATAGAAAATGTTACAAGGATAAAGCCTTAGCTAGGTTTAGCATGCAAGAACATAAAATTCAAAAATTATTCAAATTTTATGATTCTGAAAGTTTAAGCTATGAGATTTACAATGCTCGTAGCTCGAGAAAATGAATCTGTGCTTTGAAGGTTGAAAAATGCTTCGACATTCTCCTCTGCATGCTCGTAAATAAAGCATTGTTTTTTCTTTTTTTAATTATTATTCTACTGTTTGATTTTAATCCATATGTTTGTCTCTGTGTGCGTGTTTTGAAATTTGATTCCCGATTATTGTCGCATTGAATTGAATTAAAAATTCTGCAAGAGACGGGTGGTACCTTAGATCTTCCTCTTTTCACACTGTATAATGGCTCGATGCCTTTCAAATTATAGTAGCAGTTGTTTGATCCTCGTTNGATGCCTTTCAAATTATAGTAGCAGTTGTTTGATCCTCGTTATTTCTAAAATATATTTTGATGTTCCCTATAAACTTTCTTTCTCGAAAAGAATTTTGAATTTCCAAAATACATTTTTTCATCAAAATTTATTCTACACGGTAGTGTAACAATATGCACCTAATTTTTTTCTCAAATTTTTTTTTGATGTTCACTATTAAAAATAAAAGGATAGAACCTACTGTAAATGACAGGGAAGAAGAATAATATTTCATTCATTTAACTTGAGAAATTACAAAGCATACTAGTCTATTTATAGAAAAAAATAGCCAACTAATCACTACATGGAAGTCTCTAGAATTGAAGAGCTGGACTGAATTCTAACAAACTAACTACATAACAAATTAAAGACGAATCTAGATGAAGCATGTGTTGGCCGTGTGATAGAAGGATCTGGAAGAAGCTGCATGTGCAACTAGTCTATTTATAGAGAAAAATAGCCAACTAATCACTACATGGAAGTCTCTAGAATTGAAGAGCTGGACTGAATTCTAACAAACTAACTACATAACAAATTAAAGAAGAATCTAGATGAAACATGTGTTGGCTGTGTGATAAAAGGATATGGAAGAAGCTGCATGTGCTGGTGAGCTGGAGAAGAGCTGCTGAACCGTGTGAAGTGATGTTGGATGCAATATTCCAACACTTCCTAAGTTTTTAATTTCTGAGCCTCCGGTTTCGATTCCTGCATGTGCAGCAAGAACGGAGGGTGTCCTCAGTCATCTCCATCAATGTGTTATTCCACCATTGATGATGTTTTTTTGTAGTTCGAATTCCTGCAATTATAATGGAAGACTTCTAAATTCTGCATCTATACTCTTTTTACTTTCTCTGAATTGCTTCTCTGGTGTTTCATAATACCACATCACGTGTCTTTAATCTGTTCATGATGTTTATTGCATGACCGTGATTGCTTTGATTATTCTGCCCCGGTTAA
>CAIGRO010129096.1:0-12139 GCA_903798355.1 Fraxinus baroniana
TTTTGAATTTTTAAACTATAAACCCAATTTTTGAATTTAGAAACTTAAACACCTTACTTTTGATTTTTTCCCTAATTTTAACCACATATTTCATAAATCCACAGCTCTTATCAACTTTCATAAAATCTACTAAAAATCTGATTTTTAGCTAGAGATATCCTCTACAGTAACAAAAAGTGCAAAGAAGGAAAGCTTGTCCCAGTGATGATACAGAAAGCATAGACACAGGCAAGCCGTGCTGTTATACAGTAGAGTTTTAAATTGTTTTGCAAAAGAAAATGAAGATAAAAAAATGCCTGGTTATGAAGAATGAAAATCGAATCGAAATTGTTTAAAAGCCTCATTCTTCTGCCAACCATCCTGAATAAGAAAGTAGACAAAAGGTTTTTGATTTTTTTTTGTAATCTAACCGCTGTAATTCGCGACTTATAATTATGAATATGTGACCATTAATCACAAAAATGTGACTTTATTATCTTTATTTAAAAAAAAAAAACCTGATTTTTGAATTTTTAAACTATAAACCTGATTTTTGAATTTAGAAACTTAAACATCTTACTTTGATTTTTTCCTTAATTTTAACCACATATTTCATGAAATCCATGACTCTTATCAACTTTCATAAAATTTACTAAAAATCTGATTTTTAGCTAAACATATCCTCTACAGTAACAAAAAGTGCAAAGAAGGAAAGCTTGTCCCAGTGATGATACAGAAAGCATAGACACAGGCAAGCCGTGCTGTTATACAGTAGAGTTTTAAGTTGTTTTGCAAAAGAAAATAAAGATAAAAAAATGCCTGGTTATGAAGAATGAAAATCGAAATTGTTTAAAAGCCTCATTCTTCTGCCAACCATCCTGAATACGAAAGTAGACAAAAGGTTTTTGATTAAAAAAAAACATTAGATTGGCGACTTGTATATTTCACCCTCTGCAGTTATAATGAGCCGTGTTCTCTATATTGGCCACTTACGGCAGATAACAGTGCGGGGATTTTGTTGCATTCGAGATTTGCAGTTGATGAACAGCAGCAGAGGAAGTAGAGACAGTTGAATTAGCGAATCCTGATGATGCTGCAGTAGAAAAGAGTAGCTGTGGAGGAACCCCGTTGAAGTGACTTTGCATTGGCAATGCCCAGTTTGCCGATGAATTGACTGTCATACTCTTCCCTATTGCCTTTCCCTGCAAAATTCAAAATTCAGGGTCATTGTCCCTTGTAATAAAAGTTAGGGGGTCAATGATCAGAAAAATATAATTCACTACTTCAAACAATTTATGGATATAAAACTTCAATTTGTTAGATAGAAAATGCTCTGATCAAAAGTAATCACAACCATAGCAAAAGAAGCCTTATTCTTCTTTCGTGCTAATTTTAAACTATGTAGTTGTTGATTGAAATGCCGACCCAGATTTGACTGTGGCATGATGAAGATCAACGGTGGTGGTAAGTGAGAGCTAAATCAGTAAGTTTAGCAAAATAGGCCAGTATGTGTAGTGGAAATCCCATCAACTACTAAATTTCCATTAGACATGGCAAGAAAAATAGAAATCAGATTGCAGAAATGAATGGATGAATTACCTGGAAGTAAGACCGATAATGATATTAAGATCACAAAGAGTGAATACAATGTATTACTTCGCACACAACAATAGACAGAAGAGATTCACCTTATAAATGGGATAAAAACCGGAATTCAATCCATTCCCGATGAAAGGGGATCCACCGACATTTATATGATCATGCAGTAATCCAGTTCCGTCTGAGGCTGAAGCAGGGTACTGCATTTGTCAGAAAACTAGTGCAGTTTACCACGTTTTTCAAACAATGTGTTTGTATTCAAAGGACTAGCTCGGAAACATCTCATTTCAATTGACAGCAGGTGACGATAAACAAAACCCTAAATCTAATTACCCATGCTCCATTTTCAGGCAGGCCCTCTGAGCCACGGTGGATCTGAAAGCTTCTAGCATCAATGTTCATATTCTGGCCATCAGCAAGATGAGCGGGAGCAATGCCCAAGTTAAGATCCAAATTATGGTTTCTACCTGATAGATGTATAGAAAATCTTTATATGCGAAGATATAACTAGAAAGGAGTAAAGTTTGTGAAATATGCAATTCCCAAAATATTCACCTCCATTATCAGTTTCAGAGTTTATCCCCTCTTCGTATGTGCTAGGCTCAAAATTGGTGACAGCTTCCTTTCCATTGGATTTTATAGCAGCCTTATCATACGCCCTAATTAACATCAATAGAAAGTTTATAGTGCTAATTTAGTACTGTAAATATTTGTGGTGTATTCATATGAATGCAAGAACATGGGGAAATTTTGTGCATAGATACCTTGCAGCTTCTATTTCACTGTCAAACAATCCAAGATAGATATATCTGCAGGTAAATATCATGTGCTAACAATAAGTAATGTTCTGCTTAGCTAAAACCTTTGTAGTACTATAGAAGGACTAATTGACTGCTACATCTATAATTAGCAGATCATATAGTCAATTAGTAATTACGGTGGTAACATCATACTTCTTGCCAAGAAGCTGGCCCAATCGAGCTTCCCATCGCCCACATTTGTGTAATGTAACCCCTCTGTACTTTGAACTTCCTCTAGAGAAGCCTGTACTCTGGCGACGAAGTAAGTGCACAAACTCTTCCTTGGGCAAATTCATTATCTGCAGAGTAAAAACAGTAAAAGTAATCCCCAATAAAAGTTGTTCTTTAGAAAACAACAGGGTCAAGAGGAAAAGGCTGAACTCAAGAACAATTCTAACCAACCTGCCTAAGTTCTTCTTCATAATCACTGACGTTGAAATTGATATCAGCATTAAGTCCACGAAACTTAATTGCAGCACGATCATATGCCCTGGAGTTAAAATTCAATTGTACACATAAATATCACCGTGCTGTCAACCAAAATGCTCTCAACTTATTGAACTAATGTTAACTCTCAATCAACGAAAAGATCTTACTTAGCCGCAGCATGTGCAGTGTCAAATCCTCCTATGAGTTGAAGTTTCATTTGGGCATCACAAAAATGTCAGCAACACTTTATAAACCAATGCTTCAACAATCACTAGTACACAATCGGAAATCATACACACAGTAAAAGTTTTAGCTCCTTACCCAAATAAACTTGTTTTCCACAATCCCTGCAAAAGTGACGTGTAAAGGCATTTTAAAATATACATTAAAGATATTTGATTGCGATTAAAATCCATAAAAAGGCTGTGACAATCGAAAGCAAAGTATGTGTCAAACTCCTACCCAGCTATATCCATAAATGAACTCAACACTTGACAACCAATATGTAAGGTGTAATCTAAATGCGATATTATCATTCAGTTTGATTCTTATAATTATATAACTAACAACAATGCATCAACTAAAGCAAGAAGTTATAACATTATGAACATTTAACCTAGCTGATTACACTAACCAAATGTGAGACTCCCATCGACCGGTCCTGCGATAAAATGTGACTCCACGGTATTGAGAGCTGCGAGACCTCGGTCCTCTACGACTCTTCTTAATCTGCTGCTTCTGCTGAGGTATTGTCCTTTGAGCCGCCACTCCACCATAATTCGCTGAAACGTCGGACCAGTGACAATGCCGTGCTACCGCTGTCCCTTCGGCGGTCACAGGGAAAAGCTCCTTCGTCACAGAAACGCCACTCTCTTCGTAATCACCATTCCCCTTCCATATATCGAAACCGATGAATTGGTTATCACAAGAGTCCCCGTCACCGGCACTGCTGGTTGTATCCACGTTGGCAACAGAGGAATTATAACTGCCGGCATTCTCCATCTGACTCCCGGAGCTATCTAGATGCTTTTCCAACACCGTTTCCCCTAAATTGTTGATCGATTCGTTAACATCACTAGTCAAATTAAGGTCCAACATCACTCTGCTCCTCGAATATCAACCTGATTTTACAATTATTTTCACACTACTCTATGCACCTACCTGTTCATATATGCACAATCAATTAGCTTGAATCATAATCTAGATAGAGAAAGGAAATGAGAAATAGAAAAGGGGGAAGGAATGGTGAAGAAGAAAAGAATGTAAACGTATAAAAACACATAAAGGTTGTATCTATAGGTATATCTATACGTAAGAAGTTACAACAGAGTTAAGAATTTGCATTGCTTTCTCTCCCTCATTAGCAGCAAAAGGAGTAAATCCATGGCCAACTATATATAAAAATAACGCTCGGATTCAAACAGAGAGAAAACATTAGAAGAGTTTTCTAGAGAGAGAAAAAGAGAAACGTTTATGGCGTGTGAGGATATGATACCAATTACCAGATGAAATGCTAGAGAGGAGAGAGAAAATGTGAGTGGAGAGAGGAAGTGTGAGTGCTAACTAATCTATGGTGGCGCGTGGGTGACATGATTTAAGAGTGGTAATTGGAAATAGTGTAAGGGTAGGGAGTAAAGGTGAGGACTGCAAATCATGTAGAATAGGAGAGTAAACACGCGCTGTGATTGGCGTGGGACATTGTTTGTTAACTGTGGGAAATTCCAAGAAACAATTTTTCCAACAGAAAATCTAGGAAGTAGCTGTTTGGCAAGGATTAAATTTAGTCATTAAGAATTAAGGTGTATTCCATCGTGCTTAAAATTCAATTAATATTAAAAATATGATCGTTATTGAGTTCTACTCATCTAATAAAAGTCAACTATAACGAATAATTTTTCAAGTTTAATCTGATTTTAATATCTACCGAACACGCCCTTAATTCTAAACACATTTAATTCAATGGGAATCACAATTTTTTAATCACTTATTTCACTAATTTGTATTAAAATTTAATAAAAATTTGATTTTAATTTCCACCAAATAACAACTAAAGCCTAAATGTGTATATATGTATAAGATACTTGTTTAAAATCTCAAATTCAATTTAACAATTAATTTTAAAAACATATTGTATGAGATACATAACTTTTCGACGTCATATTTAGTCAATTTTTCAAAATTTATTAAAAATCTAATTTTAATCCATGCCAAACATGGACTTAATATAAATTATTACCCTATTTGGTGGGGATTAAAAAATCAGATTTTTAGTAAATTTTAATAAAAATTAATAAAATGTGTGATTGAAAATATGTGGGTCCATAAATATGTAATTAAAATTGATTATTGACTTTGACTTAAATTAAAATCTAGATTAAAATCGCTATCAAGATATCAAATAGAGACAAACATTAATCTAATCAAGCCGAGTTGGTGGAGCAAGTGAACGCGGAGACCGAATATCACGAGTTCGAATTCATTGCCAACACTTCCTCGATCGAGTCCGTCGCACCGGGCTTGCCTAGTGTGGTTTACCTCTCCTGTGTAGTTTGCGAGCTACTGCACATGGAGCGGGGTTTACCCAGTGTGCACTCACAGTGGTCGGGGCTCCGCGACGACTAGCAGCGCGGGTTCCTACGAAAATAATAATAATAATAATAATCTATAGCAAAGTGTGTTATTGGCTTTAATGAATATGTTGCAAAATTTATATGGACTAGATTCAGCCATGGAGGAGTGAAAAACACATAAAATACACGTGTAGGATTTTTCGAATTCAAAAGTCTGTACAAAATTTGACTATTTTTTGTACTTAAGGAATTTTTCTAATTGAATAGCAAAAGTAATGGGGTTAATTTTATAAAAGTATTTCTCGAATATAGGCTTTGGATCCTTTGCTCTTTTTAAAAAAGAAAAAAAAAAAAATCTTAAGATTTTTCCTCGCGCTACACCTTCATCGTACAACATATTTTCTATTGCAGTTGTACTCTTTTTCTCCTTTCAAAAACTACAAAATAATTTCAACTTTAAAATAACTGTTACCTGACAACATTTTTAGCCAAATAAAATAACTAAGCATAGACTTCCCATTTTGCCCTTTCTCCTTATGCTTGTATTTGTTTTCTTCTTCATTTTTGTTTAGACAATAATAAATTGTTTTAATTTTAAAAGGTTTTTTTTTTTTTTTTTACTTTTTTTACATAGTGATTTTATCTTATCGTATTTTGTGAATTTTGATTTATCATAAAAAAATGAAATAATTAAAATTGATTTATTACAAAAATGAACTAAGGGTGTGTTTGATAGCCTAGAAAATTAGCTAGAAAAAGAAAATGTTTTCCAACTTTAGGGAATTAATGGTGTTTGATTGTAAAAATTTTCTTTGCTTTTGTTTTTCTTACATTTTCTAGGTACAACCAATTTAAGCACATTTTCTTGATTTTGTTTTCCCACCTATTAGGTNAGCCTAGAAAATTAGGTGGAAAAAGAAATTTTTTTCCAACTTTAGTTAATTGATGGTGTTTGATTGCAAAAGTTTTCTTAACTTTCGTTTTCTTAACCTTCATTGTGCGCCAGACATAGTTCCTACTAGAGATGGCAATTTTGTCTCGAAAAATCTTAGGCCGCCCAAATTATTTAGTATTCCTAAAAACATTTTAAATTTTGAAATTTATCTTAACCCAACTTTTTATGTTGAAACCTCAATCAATTATTGAGGATTAGCCCGAATCCCAAATTACTCTAAATTTTACCAACAAAAAAATCGAGATAGTTAATGAATGGGGTTATCCCCTTGTAGCCTCTCATGTCCTCGCTCCACAAGTAAAGAACTCGTCTTCAAGAGTGAATTGCTTATTTGGTCATTGAACTTTCAGTCATACTTTCATGGAGTCATTGAACTTTCAAAATCATTCAAATCATCACTGAACTTTACAAAATATTTCCACAAAGTCACTGAATTATAAAAATCACAACATTCATCATTGAACTTTGCAAAATGTTTCCCAGTGGTCACAAATTCAATGATCTCCTAAAATACATTTTGTAAAGTTTAGTGATCCCGTGGAAATATATTGCAAAGTCCAGTGCTGAATTTGATGATTTTTAAAGTTTAGTGACCTCGTGAAAATATTTGAGGTGATTTTGAAAGTTCAGTGATCCCTTAAAAGTATGACTGAAAGTTCTGTGACCAAATAGACAATTCACTCTCGTCTTCCAATTCAAAGTTCGTTCCACAAACAAAAGTAAAAGCCAATAAAATAATAAATCCCGCAATGTAAAAGTACTTAGTGACACATCATTAACATACTCGAAAGTCACTCATAGATTCCTTAATCAATCAATTTAGTACATAAGTTGGTCACGTAGATTATAGTACATTAATAAATTAAACTGCAGATTTCCTCTTCTCGGCATGTCCCGTCAACTTAGCTAAAGTTAATAATGTCCATTCAAATCATCTTTGCTTTATTAAGGATATATATATAATTGAAATTTGACAATGAATATGAAAAAGTAAAAAGTTTGTGCCGACAGAATAGTTCAAGTAACAATGTGATTTTTCTTTTTCTTTTGGTGAGAAAATTTTCATTGATTACAGTTGTTAAGGCCCGTTTGACGTGTTTTGATAAGTCAAAAGGAGTTTTTGAAGTCGTAAAATTATTTTTGAACCTGCTTGATTAATTTTATAAAAATATTTATTCAAATTAGAAGATCATTCATAGAAAATTTACTCAATACGACTTCATCTAAAAAAATAGAAATTAGTAAAAAAAAAAAGTAAAAAAAAAAGTCATGCTAAATAGACGATTATAATATTATTGTGAATTGTAAAATCCAATAAATCATAGAGTGTTTGTACGAAATTGCACTCGAAGACATTACGCTAAAGAGAAATCTGATTCAATATGACTTCATATAAAAACTCTTTCAAAAGAGAAGCCTATCAAACGAATATTTAGTGTGAATTGCAAAATCCTTTACATCATCTAGCTTTTGTACCAAATTGCACTCGAAGACATTATACTAAAGAGAAAGCTTACTCATTATAACTTCCTCTTAACTATTAGATTTCAAACAATAATGAAGGTAATTTCCTTAAAAAAACGCTTGTACAATAAATAAAATAAAAAATAGAAGTCATCCAAATGAGTATATAGTGTAAATTACAAAATCTTGTAAATCAATTTTTAACAAAATTGCACTCAAAAACATTATGCTAAAGACACGTATGTGTCTGTTTGGAGTTGAGATCTGGTGTCACATTTATTGTCCACCCAATTGCAAATTTACTCATTATGAAAAATTAAAATTGATGTTAAAATTGGAAAATTAAAATGTGTCAATTTGTAATCGAGTAGACAGTAAATTGGACCGCATAAATGTACGACAGATCTCAACTCGTAAAATTCACGTATTAAAAGAAAAAGGATAAATATTGGTGATACCAACATGTTACCAAGTAATTCGTAATGATCACTAAAGGTCCAGGGGGGCAACATATGCTGGATAATGCTCCACTTTTTTGACGTTCTGCTGGGGATTTAGGGCATCAAATATGAAACCACATTATTATAACGTTCTAAATTACATTTTAGGTTGGACCATTAGTGTTCAAGTCGGCAGAGAATTTTATTTCTCAAAAAATAGAATTTTAATTATCTCATTTTCAGTTTCTTGAAGAAATGAGAAAATAATATCTATTCTTAAAATCTTTTTTTTTTTTTTTTTTTTTTTTCTGAAACTGATACAAATGAACTTATGAATCTAATTTGCCTTTGGTACAGATAGCTACACGAATGGTTATTCAGTCTGGATGGCATCCTGATGATAGTTCAACAATATATCATTATGACAATGCGGTATTCATCTTTGAATATGTAACTGCACAATATTTCATTCGTATTAAAGGACGTCTACAAGCCTTGAATGCTGAATAAAGTATAATGATTACTTCGTGTAATCATGACATCACACAATTACACTGCACAGTCGTAATTCTGCCTAGACTCTGTTGTTAAGGAGTTGGTACATGCATTAAGATATGTTATTTTCAAAATGAAAGCATGTGCGCATATATATTTTTGTGAAGAGAATCTGTTTGTACTTTGGACAGACAATTATTCTCTTTGTCGTCAAACCATGTGATGGACTTGATGTTTTCCTGGCAGTAGCTGTGATTTATTCTTTTTGTAATGCAGGCAACAGCTTTAAGCATGGGAGACAACTTCGAGTTTGAGATGGCTGCTAAAGTTGAAAAAGTACGTTGTTTGTGCATAATTATCCATGAGGCCCTATTAATGGCTGTTTTGGATAAAATATGTTGTTTGTGCATATCTGCTTGTACTAATATACTATTTTTACATCAACATCTCTCTTTTGTGCTTCCAAAGCCTCCAACTCCCCAAATTTAAAAATAATGTATTTAGGAAATACAAGAGAGCTTTTGTTCTTAGTGTGGGTGTTTTTGGATGACAATATGAGATGTTGCTTAAGAAGGGAGACAATCTCAACAATGGATGACATCCTAATTTATAACCTATTTAACCGCCCAAGAGTGTCAAAATTTTCACTATAACCTTGATACTGGGTCCCGTTTACTTATGTAAAGTAGACCTTGACGAGCTGTGACTACGGCTTGTACTAGAACAACCTTGGAATAGCTTCAATAACAATACTTCATGCGGAAGTAATAGTAAATACACTAGTTGTCCTTATTTCTTCTCTAAACCTGTGAGAAATTCTCAAAACTCATTATCAAGAAAAAGCTCCATATGTAGAAGATGAGATGAGAGACACAAGGTTGTAAAAGCTAAATTGTCTCTTCAATATAGGGCAAAGGTAAAATACTCTTCCTTGCATTGTAATTGTCTTTTACTATTCTTTATTTATCTTCATTATTCACAGTACTAGATTTAATCAAATCACAGTTAGCTAAATTTATTATAAATCAGTCCACGCTCCTTTTATTAGGTACTGAATATTATTATAGAGGCCTAGTAGAAATTATTTTGTTATGTTTTACTGTGAAGTCTATTATATCCTTCCCACTTTCTTTATCTATTAGACTGAGAAGATCTCTGGTCCTCAAGTCCTTTCTAGGATTGTGATCTCTTCTAATTGAAAAAAAAAATAGTTCTTGCATTTTCCTATGATTATGACATGGTATGCCTTTGGCTCCCCCAAACCAGTTGCTTGAGTACTGCACTGCAAATAATTTTGGGCATAGCTGTGAATATTCGGGTAGTTTGTTTTATTTCACATTATTTGCTTGTAAATCAGGAAAGTGAAACTAGAAATTTCATAATTCAATTTTTGACACAAAATGAGAATTTTGTACAGATTTACTACTTGGCATACGATAAGGCGAAACTGATGCTTCATAAAAATCGTCTAGTGCTAGAGAAGATTGTGGAAGAACTGCTTCAGTATGAAATCTTGACAGAAAAGGTATGCCTCCCAATTTCAACTGTGGAACCAAACATTATGTTCAAGGAATGCTCACTCGATTGAACAGGCAATTGTTCTCGGTGTATTTTGGATCTATTAGCTGAATATCTTCGCCAAACTTATTTTCTTTATGGGTCAAGGGGATTTATTATTGCAGTGTTAGGTTGTAAATATGAAAAAGATATATAGTGATATCTACTTTCTCATTGCCTTTACTGACCATCCTGTGTGGTCTTTGTTTATACTACGACTTATTGAATGTTCAAACATGCTTTATCTTCGTTGTCTTTTTCCAAACCTTCTTTCACAAAATGACTAGAATAAAATTCACGGCCTTCTTTCTGTGCACAAAATGCTAAACTGTCTCATTATCTATGTGATTGAACCTGAATGCCAAGAACATCTAAATGATCAAGGGAGATGAACTGAAAGGATGCTCCTAATGCACTGTGTCCATGATTCTCAAAGAAAAATCCCTAAATTATTTTACTGACTGAATGCAGAGCATAAGTTAACAAATAAGAAAATGCAGAGAAGGGATGTGCAGACGTGTAAATTTGTGTTTATATGCACAGAGGTGGTGTTCATGATAGTAATCTGTTCAAATTCTTAGGATTTCCATGAAAATAAGTGTGAGCTCCGTTTGTCTTCTTTTTTGCGATATTGACGAGTTCTTCATATCTGCAGGATCTCGAAAGAATTATTGCAGACAATGGTGGGATTCGAGAAAAAGAGCCATTTTTCCTTTCAAGTGTCAGTGCTGAAGAGGTATAGTTTACTAAATTTTATTCACTCACGTTATTTCAAAATGCGAAAAAATGATTATTGGTAGAGTAATGCTTGGCCATATACATTCTCATTTTCAACCACATATTTACACTAAATAATAATTTGTACGTAAATTCAAAACTTTTTCTTATTTTTTAACCACACTCTCTCCAAAAAGTCACTATTCAAAACATCACTTTTCTCAAAATAATGGCCATCAAACAGGGGGCTTAACAGAAAAGAGTAACTGAGTTTCATTTTGCAGCCTGTGGTTGGAAGATTGCTTGATGAAAAATCATCTGGAGCTGCACTTTTAAGTTCTGCCAACTAGGGCCAAACAGATATCGAGTACATCATATACAGAGGTTGACTATCATGGGCGCTCGGATGCTAGTTGTTCCACCCGAAGTGTTTTTGCTACAGGCATTGGCAGATGTCCATTACAGAGCATAATTCACTAGTAGCGTTGAGAAGAGTTTTCAATTTTCTTCTCGACAGTCAGTAGAGCATAGTCTTTTCATACATTGGTTTTCTCCTGTTGGGTGTTTGT
The DNA here is from genome assembly GCA_903798355.1 of Fraxinus baroniana. Classification (NCBI taxonomy): domain Eukaryota; kingdom Viridiplantae; phylum Streptophyta; class Magnoliopsida; order Lamiales; family Oleaceae; genus Fraxinus; species Fraxinus baroniana. The sequence continues at coordinate 11,575 of CAIGRO010129096.1, forward strand.
ACATGGTTATGTATTCTAATGTGTCCATGACATGTTTGGTAAAGTAGAGTGGATAATGCTCGGCCGGGTTTAATGAATTATGCACGTTATTAATATGTAATAATTTATTCATTCTCGTATTTCAATTTTAAAAAAATCCTTTCATATCATACCAATTTTTATGGGTCTTTCCTTCCAAGAAACATTTCATTTTTTTAAAATCCTCTTTATTTGAAAATTTGAAATTTCCAGGCCAGTTTCACCAACCAACGAATGCCCTTAGCAATCTGGCAGTATATATATATATATATATATATATTGGGGGGTGGGGGGGGGGGTGGGGACCGATAATAAATTTGATTATAAACCTCAAGCCAAATTAACGATAGAAGAAAAAATTTGAAAATATCTTCAGAAATAGGGTACGAGCGAACTCAATAATAGAGGATGGATATGAAAAAATATGTGATATGACTATTTATTTTTACACCTTCTTCTTCTTCAAGAGGTAGTATTTTTTCATATTCTTTTAGTAAACTTTATTCCCCAAGGAAATGGTAATTTCGTAAAATAAGATCTTAGTATA
>CAIGRO010129158.1:0-13283 GCA_903798355.1 Fraxinus baroniana
TGCCTTTCTTTGATTTTAATAAAATGGCATTTCAGCAATACGTTTTTAACCAAATTATGGAAGCACCCATTAGAACCGGGTTCGAATCCAACACTATCAATTATGAAATTAGTGTAAAATGGTTACCTAAGGTGGAAATCTATCTTCACCTGTAAGCAAATGCGTGACATAGAAAAATAGTCTTCTCAATGGAGAAACGGAATAACAATTCAGCGCATGTCTAGGAGCAATTCTTTGAAGATTTTTAAGTGTTTTTTTCTTTTTCTTTTTTTTTCTTTTTTCCAGTTGGTATCAAACAAATGGGTCCTATTTTGCTATAACTTTTGACTTCATTTAAGTTATAAAAAAATAATTTATATTATCCTATTTAATGTTAGAATTACTTGTACACATTTCACCGGCCGTCATATTTGACTATTCTTGAGGGCAAACTGCACCCCTCCAATAGGGGGCGCCATTTGATCAGTTGTCATATTTGACTATTCTTGGAGGGCAAACTACACCCCTCAATAGGGGGTGCCACCTTTGACCCGGGATTTAATCTCGGGTCAAGTAGCATAACTCTTCACCAGATCAGAACATGGATAGTCATAAATACAATGGTTCAGACCATTTACCTTAATTTTGAATATTTTCAATAGCTTTGATTCTGATTGATGTTATGCGTACTAGGCACGGAGAGTTGGTGTTTGAAATTCTATTTTTAGTTAGCACAACATAATTGGTGTAGGTTGACTCAGAATTTGCATCGTCCAAAGTAGAGATAACAAAATAACGCAAAACTATAACTGGAACTGAAATTGTTAAGCTTGCGTGTGCTCGTAACGCTATCTATGTTCAAGATGTTTTGACTTTTGAAACAATTGAATATTATAGCACGAATTCTTGCATCAGAAAGGCTGTGGACCTGCTTCTTGTTGTGTCCTCTCTAATGAGTTTATTATTTCATGATGAGCTTGAGGCAAGGAGAAAATCCATCATATTCGATATTTTTTACTGATTCGGTTCCTTTTTTAATAGATTATCAAAAACTTGAGATTCCCATCTTGATGTTATCATTTTTGAAGTGCATTTTACAATTTCTACTGAGAACAAGAACAGTCTTAAGAAAATCTATGAGGCCTTGTTCTGATGATTCCTACTGGTTATTGGAGTCAAGGATGAAACGTGGACTCTCTAGCTAAATTTATAGAGGACTAGACGGAGGTGTCATTTGTAATATAACAAGTTAAACTATTTCATTAGCATGCAAATAGGGTCTTCTATGATTCACATTTAATATTTTTAGTCTTATACTCTAAATTTCTATATTCCAATCAATTAATTTGTGAGATCAGGTAAACCATTGTGTATCAGTTCCCTTTACTCAGGGATAGATCTCTGCCCTTTATTCAGGGATAGATCGCTGAAGGATGATGGTACCATTGTTATGTTGGGTGGGTTTATAGAATGAATTCGAGATATTCTAGAATGGAACTATATAATTCAAAGGTCAACATTGATATCTTTGGAGTTAATGGGGCATATTTTCCTTTTCCTACTTTTTTTTTTTCTATGTGGGATTGGCCCGGGGAAGAGGAGGATGGTCCGACCTTTTGTCGCCTCTGCACTTATTGTGTGCTGCAGGGAGTACTGCACAAAAGTGCCCATGTAAAGTAATGTTTCTTATTCTTTTCATATTCATTTGGAACAATGGAAAATAACAATCTGCAGTTTTGACTTGGATAGTTTACTTAACATCTCAAGCTGATGTTAACGAGTCTCTCTTGTGCAGTGACAGACTTCTCGGAATTACAATGCCCAAACTATTATATTACAGGGGGATGAGGAAGGCACAAATACAGGTCAAATTCTTGAACGTATAAAAGCAGTGTCAATTCTATCTCTTTTTTTTTTTTTTTTTTTNACTTAACATCTCAAGCTGATGTTAACGAGTCTCTCTTGTGCAGTGACAGACTTCTCGGAATTACAATGCCCAAACTATTATATTACAGGGGGATGAGGAAGGCACAAATACAGGTCAAATTCTTGAACGTATAAAAGCAGTGTCAATTCTATCTCTTTTTTTTTTTTTTTTTGTCAATTATTCAACTCTTACACATTTTGGTTAATATATAAAAGATGCCCATCACAGAGCTTCTTTTTCATTATATCTTCCATTAATTTTTCTGTTAGCAAGTTTTTCATGATTTTATCGTTGGAAGTCTAAGAATATTCACGATATTTTGAACCTCTTTTTGAATCACCAGCTAGACAAAAAGATCGAATTAAGTACTCAGTTTGAGTTGTGGAGCATAGCTATTGAGATTTTTGATTGAAAATGAAACACAAACGGATATTGAGATCAACAGAACTGAACTTAAACACACACTAACTGATATAGAAATGATCTACTAAGCACAAAAATTAGGGTTAGGGATTTTATAGTACCTGAGTTTTGAAAAAATAAAGTTTGGTCCCTGACTTTTGAATTGTAAACTTTAAACACCTGGGTTTATGTAATTTCCTCTTATAAACTCAACAAAAGCCCTTACTTTAACCATCATGAGTCAAAAGCTATATGATTTTTCCGAACAACCTTTGCTCACCAAAAATCCCCAAGAATGCTTTTCATTTTTGGAAGTTCTCTTGCTCCAAGAGAATGAGAAACCAAGGGTTGACATTTCCTCTTCACATATGGCTTTCTCCATTCACAGCCCTTATCCACATTGACCGAGTTGGTTACATCTTCGACCTGCTGGATACTTTTAAGTTGCCCAGAACCCAAAAGATGTGTTTGTTTCAAGCAGTTATCACATATCTACCAGAACTTACCCTAAAAGAAAGATTTAGCATGTTCTCTAAAGGGGTGTATCAGTTTGGACCATACTGGGATCATGCTAGGAGTTTGGAATGCAGGCATGGAGTCTTTTCAAAAGGTACTGATACTAACCTACGAGGATCTGAAGAAAAATCCATAGGATTGCGTGAAGAAATGGCGAAACATTTATGTCAACCCATTTCCATGAAGGAAGAGAGAGATGGGATTTGTTAAGAAACAATAAAACTTGGCAGTTTTGAGAACTTGAGCAACTTGGAAGTGAACGAGACTGGTATACAAAGATTTTCATCTGCTATTTCCATCAAATTTCATGTGCTTTTCAGAAAAGGCGATGTTGTGGATTTCAAAGTAAGACGTAATGTCTGTTCCCTCGAACCTTATCTTTGAGAATCAATTTATGCTTTCCACCATTAGCACTGAGGTGCTTTTTCCTATCGACAGTGCCTTTTCTGAAAAACACATGATTTTCAATGGAAATAGCAGAAGAAAATCTTTGTACACCAGTTTTGTTCACTTCCAAGTTGCTCAACTTATCAAAAGTGCATAGCTTTACTATTTCTTCAACAATCCCATCTTTCTCTTCCTCCAGGGAAAATGGGTGGTCTAAGTGTTTCGCCATTTTTTTCACGCAATCCGAGGGATGTTTCTTTAGATCCTCATAGGTTAGTATCAGTACCTTCTGAGAAGACTCCACGCTTGCATTCAGAACCCTAGGACATGATCCCAGTATGGACCAAACTGATAGATCCCTTCACAGAACATGCTAAAACAATCTTCTAGGGTACACATGAGAGCTAAACCGCACTAGACAAGTCCGGTACGACGGGTTCGACCGAGTAAGTGTTGACAGAGGATTCAAACTCGTGATCTTCAGTCTCTGCGTTCACCTGCTCCACCAACTCGGCCACCCCCGAAGGGGTCACATCGGATCACTTTTGGGGTGATTATGGTTTGTGGATGCCATCGGAGAAAGGCTGGACTGGTTTTTACTTCTGGCAATGCTGTGGGGTTCTTACAATTTGATTGCAAAACCTTAAATACTAGGCTGCTGTACTGCTTTCCTTCTCCATTTTCAGTTGCTTGTTTGTAAAAAGAGAAAGTTTGACCTTAATAAGCATCAATTCTTAATCCAATCATAGCTTAATTACATTATTATAAACATTTGGTAGCCGCAAATGGTGCTATTATTTTTCTTTCTTCCACCAAATTTCGAATATTATATTTCTAAGCATTCCCCACTTGGTGGATCAGGAGAAGATGTTAGACTCGTCTTAACTATTCCCTAGCTTCAAAGAAGAAGAGAATGAAATTTTTTTGTCCTTCAACCTTTCGAGTTTTAATGATTTTTAGGTCAGAGAGACTATTCGTTCAAGATAATCGATAAATATACTTAGGGCCGTTTGGAATGACTATTGAAAAGTCATAAGATGCTTTTGATAAGGTCCCATTGGGTAGATATTAAAATTGAAAAACTAACTATTACTGTTGACTTTTATTAGACGAGTGAGATCCAATAACGACTATATTTTCAATTTTAATTGAATTTTAATCTCTACCAAACATGGCCTAATAAGTTGTTAATTTTTGAACATATATGAATTATTTTTTAGAAGTGATTTACGAGGAAGCTGGCCTAAAATAACGTTTTTAAGAAATTCTTCTCGAAGAAATAAAGCAAAATAACAACATTTTCAAATGAAACATTCAAAAGATTGTTTGAAAATGTTATATTTGATTGATTTAAATGTTCAATCATGCTATTTGTACAATCTTTTTTTTTTTTAAAAAAAAAAATATTGATTGACAACTCACATTTAACAATATCATATTCATCTATTTTAAAAATTATATTTAAATCAATAATGACAACATCAATATTCTCAATTATAATAGTCAATAGCAATTGTATAAATACGTTAATTTTTAAATATTTTAAGAAGAATAAAAAACAATTAAATTAAAAAGTGACAGCGCCCTAGGCGCCAAAAACTATGCATGTAATACATATAATATAAATTTCTATAAACAATAAAAGTCAGCTGCAAATAAAATAATTTTGCTAAGCTCCGTTTCGTCAAATTCAACAATTAATTTCAAAAATCGATTTTAATTCCCACCAAACAGGGGATAAGAATCGTGTTAATACCAGTCTAGATGACAGCACTAATGATATGTTCAATTAAATGACTTACTTGTTTTCACATTTAATTGAACTAAGCATATAATGACACAAAGATTGGTGCTCTAACACCAATACTAAATTTCATTATTTTTTACTCGTGCAAATGGCAAACAAATCCTTCTTATAGCATGTTTGGCTGCTACTTATAACTTGCTTATAAGCATTATTTTACAAAAGTAAATTTCAATAAATTCATGTTGGTTCAGATATGAACACAAGAGGACAAAATTCAATTTAATAATTTTTAGAAAATATTGATGCAAGTGGGAGTTCAATTCTTAAAAAGGAAATTACGAAGGCTCCATATATAACATAATCATGGAGCATATATCAATTCTTGTCGCTCTCAATCAACGAGTGTCAACATAATCATAACGTGAAAAATTTATAAAAACTTCAATGCTTAATGAATAAAAATTGACTAGAAATAACAAACTAATATTTCCCAAGATCTTACGTCCACGAAAAAGTTTGGCACCTTGATGTTGACTCTCACCGTCGATAATTGTAGTATGTTTCACCATTAAAACAATACGTAAGCTTTGATCAACTTTTAATTTCTTAATCAAATCACATTTCGTGTGCATGAAACCCAACACACGTTTCTTACGATATTTACATTTCAATGCATCCTAACTTCACTTTTTGTTGAAAATTGATGGTTAATCTGACCTTAAGAATACGGTCTGGTCTAAATAAAAATCAAGAATATAGCTACTCGACTATTACCATGATTGATTTCGATTTTGTAACATACTTTATAAAGTTGGACGTCAAAGTTCTATGATCATCAATGGAACTTTAATTAATAGAGATAGAATTCCAAATCTCATTTACGTGATATGATCTTATACTCGAAATACGTCACAATTTTCTCGAGGAAAATCCTTGTTTGTTACTACACTTTTAAGTTGTGCTACAACTCCCCTACCGCCTTTCACCATCAATTTGCTACACATTGGTTGTGATGTGTTTTTAGGAATTTAAAAGAACAATAAAATTGTAATTTCAAAATGAAATCACTGCTTAAGTTCCTAGCTTGTTCGGTAGGTGATTATAAGCCTTTAAATTATAAATAGTTAGAAATAAATGTAGATAAATAGGCGAAATGTGTGGATAAAACTAGTGCAAATAATCTAGTGGTTTCGAATGAGGAAACCTTGCCCTTTGATTTCAACATCAATCATTGTTTGGTGGTTGTAAATGATACCTCACTCAATGAACCTATTTGAGCCTCGCTCTCATTGGCGGACCCAGGGGGGACTTGGGGGCACATTCCCCCCCCCCCCCCCGGGAGCCTCGCTCTCACTGGCGGACCCGNAAGTGAAGAATTAATCTAGTTTATTCATTACACATACCACATTCGTGTTTGGTATCGATTGAAATCTAAATTTTAATCTTAATCAAAGTTAACAATTAATTTTAATAACATATTTCATGAAATCCATAACTATTTAACTTTTATCAAAATTGACTAAAAATTTGATTTTAATCTCCACCAAATAGGGGCAAAATCATAATAAATTTGAATTTCGATAACATACTAATTTTAAAAATTCTCCGACGATCGTATGCTAATCGAATCTACAAATTGCTTATGTCATCTTAAATCGTATTTCGAGAGCTACATTATAAGCATATCGAATAGTTCAAACAGACATCGAAAATAGTTAAACGCGAGTTTTAAAAAAAGACGTCTAGCTCGTATTTTTTTTAAAAAAATCAATTATTTCATTAACATTTATTATTTTTGCGATACAAATTTGTCAATGTAATTTCACTATTTTATTAGGAGATTTTATATGGAGTATAACATCAAAAAATTTCGAAATTTTACATCCGAAAAAGTCACATCTCATATAAATTTTCGGATGTAAAATTATATAGGATATGGTTTTTTTTAGACATAAAATTTCGATTGTAAAATTTCTCTCAACTTCTTTGCAAGTTCGATTGTGCCCTCTAATTTTAAAGTTCTGCGTCCGTCCCTGCTCGCTCTTTAATATTTATTTTTGCAAACTTATTTTTTATCACCCATTCTCTTGTTAAAATTCTACATGTAAATTCAAGACTTTTCTTTTAACTACCCATTTTTTCAAAGAATCACTTTTTGAGAAAAACTTTTCTAAAAATTGGGGCTCAAACATGGTCGAAAAGTGATTGTGAGGGTGCTGGTGAGATGTTTCAAGCTGCAACCTAATTAGTGATGTATAAGATTTTGACAAAGAGCTGAAATAGTTATTCCGTTGCTGCGCTTATACCGGAAGAAAGATAAGTTGGGAGAGATGTAGATTTTGTTACATTTATTTATTTATTTTTCCAATAGTGTTGTTGGAGAATATTGTCGGAGGGCAACGGTGTTATTTAATTTTGAAAAAAAATTACATACTTTAAAACAAGGGTAATATATACGTCTGTAATGAGAATAATACGAAATATAAGTTATTATTTTTAAAAATTAAAAACAATAGAATTATAATACGGTGGCTTATTGTTGTAATTTTTTTTTAATCTTTATTATATTTATATGAAGTTACAAAGACATAAATTGAATATGAAGAATTGTGTAGCCTCTATTAAAGGGTTGTATGACTAAGCTTTTGATAAAAAATTTAAATTTTTTTGATAAATGCCGATGAAATATGCTATCGAGAAATTGATAAAAATTGTGAATATCACGAAATGTGAATTTATTGTTAACTTTGACTTTACTTTTTATCAACATTTTTAATTAAATCAAACACGACTTTAGTGTAAATAATGTATCATGTTTATTAAAATTAAAACAAATGATAAGTTCACGTTAAATATGCCTTTAAATCAACACTATTAACACTCTAGCTATAAACAAGACCGTCTCATTAATTGTATGGATATGAGACCCACTATAGAACATGTAATAATGTTAGTTATCATTATGATGATAGAATATCAGTGATGTGAGAATCTATATAAAATAATAGGATTGAACAGTTCAATTTTTATGAGAGAGCCGAGGGAGGAGAGAGAGAAATATGAGGGATAATAGATTATCACATCACTGATACTCACATCATCATCATGATAATTAATACTGAACGAGACATGAGGATCAATAGTATTACTCTAAATTATAAAAAATTGTGTTATGATTTGATATTTGATATATCATAACTTTTTCAAGGAGAACCCTTGTTGGCTTCTAGACTTGAAGCACACTTAATTTTCAGCCTACCAATAAAGTTTTATTGTTTTAAATCTTTTATATATGTATGAAATTATAAATATATAAACTGAAAATTGATGTAACAATAGACTATAGTGAAATATAAAGAATGTGTGTAGCCTTCATTAAAAGTTTGTTTGAGAAAGGTTTTTATAAAACAATTAATAGATTTCGATAAAAGTTGGGTCAAAATTGATAAGAGTTATGCATCAAATGAAATGTGTGATTAAGCATAATGGTTATTTTTAACTTAGATTTTTGTCAGTTTTTTTTAACTAAATCAAACACGGCTTTAGTCTAAATAATTTATCATAAGTTTACGTTAAATACACCTTTTAAATCAAAAGTATTAACTATCTAGACTATAAATAAGAACGTTCAATTAATAGTATAGATATGAGACTCACCACATAACATGACATGAATGATAAATAGGATTACTCTGAATTCAAAGTATATCGTAACTTCTCAATGAGTCTTCGTTAGAAGAAGACTTCAGTTTCAGCCTACCAATAAAGATAAGATATAAATTGAAATTGATGTCACAATAGAATATAATGAAATACAAAGAATTATGTATCCACCGTTAAAGGGTTGTTTGAAAAAGTTTTTTAAAAAAAAATTAGCAAATTTTTATAAAAATTCATGAAATGTATCGTTGAAAAGTTAATAAAAATTATTTATTTTATAAAATTTATTGACTTTCATCTCCATCATTTTAGCAATTTTTAATTTTTTTCCAAGCAAGCACCATGCATAAAAAGAATGTGCACTACCTATAAATCCAACTCATAACCTCAAGTTCTTGTTCATTAAAAATAAAAAAAGATTTATTATTTATATAAAAAATTCAACTGTCTACTCCATAACTTACTCACGACTGTAATTAGCTATTCAGTTCATTGATTCTCCTCTCAACTTCTTCTCCTCAAATGGGTTCTTGTGCAGTTGCAGTTCTTACAATTCTTGCAGTAACATTAATTCTCAATGTTTCTGCTAAACATGTACACGTTAGAATGAACAAATTCTGCAATTTGTACGAAGGAACATGGGTTTTTGATGAATCTTATCCTCTCTACAATTCGAAAAACTGTCCATTTTTGATACAGCAGTTTAATTGCTTGGGAAATGGACGGCCAGATCAAGGCTATCAGAAGTATAGATGGCAACCCCATTACTGTAATCTACCAAGGTAAATTTATTACTTCGATTCGTTTCTTCACGTATCTGATACACGAACGACTTTTTGATGATTTGACGAGTCGGGTTTTTGCTTTAGGTGGAATGGGATGGAGTTCATGAGGAGAGTTAGAGGAAAACGCATGATGTTCGTGGGAGATTCAATTAGCATGAATCAGTGGCAATCTTTGGCTTGCATGATCCATAGTTCCTTCCCACGTGCGGCTTACACGACGCAAAAATTGGGTCTACTGTCCACTATTGTTTTTCCGGTTTGATTAATCCCTCCCTGTTTAATTGATCATTGTACTAATAATTGAGTAAATATGCCATAATTGTAGACTTTTATATATGATTAAGATGTCTCTTTTTGTCGACCCGTCATTTCTAACGATGGAAGGCATGGAAGTAAAGGGATACTCGAGGGGGTGTTTGATGAATATTATTGAGTGAAAAATATATTTTAAATAGTGATGTGATGGAAAATATGTGGTTAAAAAATAAGGAAAAGTTTTGGATGTGATGGAAAATATTATTTTATTAAAGAATATGTGGTCGAAAATAATTCTTGAAAGAACGAATTTCGAAAGAACGAGGATCAAACATGGGCTTGATAAGAGATATCTACTTGTGCATTCTTTGACGTCAAAGATACCCTTTTCTTTTTTAAAAATTACATAAAATGAAATACGTTGTGGAAAGTAAGGTATTATAATTTTTTAAATGTGAAGAATGTCTTGATAATAATAGTCATTTAGCATAACAATTATACGAAATTCGCGATAATGGTTCCAAACCTCCAATGTTAGATTCAAGAAAAAGGTGGGCTTGGTGCACAAGCTCAACATCGTCCATCAGACTACCACTAGGGGCTTGGTTTAGCCGAGGGTGGGATTCGTTACCCCATTAGTCTCCCCGTACTTTTAGTACTTTGTAGTGTACTATATCCAATGCCATTCGATATACATGTAAAAAGATTGAACTAAAACTCGTCTTTCTACCCTTTCAGCAATTCAATTTCACATTGATGTACTCGCGGAATGCATTGCTGGTCGACATTACTATAGAAAACTCAAGACGAGTGCTCAAACTCAACTCGATTGATGGCAATGCAAAACAGTGGTTGGGTAGTGACATTTTAATCTTCGATACATGGCACTGGTGGCTTCACACCGGAAGAAAACAGCCGTGAGAATCTTATTTTTTCTTCGGGTTTCTCCAATTTTATAAGTAAAATTTTCTACTGGCTGTGTTTTGTAGTTTAGGTGTTTGGATTTTTTGCCACAGATGGGATTTGATTCAAGATGGAAAAGTTAAACTCAGAGATATGGATAGAATGGTTGCTTATGAGAAAGCCTTGAGGACATTGACCGGGTGGATAGACCGGAGTGTCGACACCAAGAGAGTTAAAATATTTTTCCAGGGGGTCTCTCCCGATCATTGGAAGTATGTAACATAGATCTATGTTGACGTATTTATTGTGTGGGTTTGGAAAATGTTAATAGAATAAAATGAAGTTCAAATCTTGTCCGATTTTCCGTGTAGTGGAATAATGTAATTGGAACCTTATTTTTTTTTCTTATTTGTCACAACAGTGCTACTCAATGGGGCAAGCCGGAACTTCAGCGCTGCAGTGGTGAACGGCAGCCCTTCGCATCAGAGGTGTATCTCGGGGGCCGTAACCTACCTGAGAGCGTATTAGAGGACGTGATCGGAGCCGTGAGGAAGCCTGTTCACTTGCTCAAAATCACAGCATTGTCACAGTTTAGGGTTGATGGGCATCCCTCCATTTATGGCAACCCCAGGAAGCTTGGCATGGACTGCACACACTGGTGCCTTCCTGGAATTCCTGATGTTTGGAATCAGCTTCTACAAGAAACTCTTATAAGAGCTTGAGTCAATTAATATCCTCTGTTTTTTTTCAATGACACTATATTTGTATATTTCTGTCATAATACTTGTTAGAATTTGGGCGTGAAATGAATTCTTTATTGAAGTAATTGAAGAATTTTAATTGAAGTGCAATTTAAGAGAAATTAAGTTTGAAATGTTATTGGAGTCTTGTTCAAATTGAAATTCTATGGGTAGCCCTATTGTGAGTTGAAATTTGTATTAGACTTGAAGATGTTGAAATTATGGACCGAGAAAAAAAGTTGCTGCATTTTCGCTAGCCTACCACTAATTAGCCGCTCGAGCAATACCTGCAGGTTTTCTATCGAGACTTGGTCACCCACCTGGTGCTCGAGCGACGGACTTGTCGCTAGCTTATTGCTCGAGCAACAGTCTAGCCCAAGCTATTTTCGCATTTTAAGCATTCACTTCAACTATAACTCATATATTAGAGTTTGGATGTCACCCTATATAGTTGTCTATATATACTTGGTTATTCTTTACAATTTGATGTGTGAGAAGAGTGTGAAAGAAGTGATTACTAATTTTTAGGATCATTGTAATATTTCTTCATCTTCATTATTTGTGGTGTAATAAAATCTCATAATTTCTCTGCCATATTTTATTGTCTTCTTTTATTCTTTTGCTTGGGATCATATACTTCATATTTTATCATATAGATTCAACATCTCAATCTGGTGATTGGTTTTATATCAAGTGGTATCAAGCAATACGCGATCCTTGAATTTCTAATAGTTGGTATCAGAGATTCTGGGCATAATTAACACAATAAGATAGAATCGACAAGTGACTTAATTGTCCAACAAATCAAGTGTTGGTCCTCTTATCCAATTTTGTCTCAAAGGGATGTGACTAAGGAGAACTTGTATCGTCAACATCATTGTCTAAATTCCTTGGGGACAGGCCAGCTAATACGATGGGGATAAGAATGTTATAGCAGGAATTGTGTATTTTTATATAGAAAATAATTCTATTTAGCCCCACCAAAGTTATAATCTCAATTTTTGTGGTGTTAGTGACAGGCTAAATGTGGCATTACTTTCAAGTTAATATTTATTCTTCTTACTTCTTGTATTTAAGTTACTCTATGTAATTACTCTCAAGTCTGGGTAATATGTTATTCTTCATTTTTTTTTTTATTTAGCACTTGTGTGAAGTTAGCTTTTTGATAAGTGATTTTCGTGAAAAATGGATTGTTTTTGGAGAATGCGTAATTAAAATGTAGGAAAAAGTTTATGGTAAAACATGAAAAGTTATTTTTTGGAGAAAGTGTGGTCGAAAATAAATACATGAGAAAAATAATTTTGAAAAATCAATTTTAGACGAGGGCTTAATGTAAACCTTCTTCATAGTTCTTGTTTGATAAATCTTGCCAACACTTTAACAACATTAAACTGTCAAATTTGAATTTTAACCATATATTTCAGTTGATCAATAACTTATTAATGTTTCAATAACACATTTCAGTAACTTTTATAAAAATTTGCTAAATTTTTTTTATTAAAAGCTTTGTCAAACTTATTATTACCCATTCAAATTGTGACAAGCTAGTGTGCCGAAGGGTTTTCTAGACCGATGGTATATTTATTCTAAATTTTTAAAGTCTTTTACAAATTTTAAAATTCCAAATATATTAAATCAAGAATTTTTAAAACTTTATAAAAGTCATGTGATATTCAATATAAACTTTTTATAGACATTTTAGAAGTCCTAAAAATCATGAGGTATTTTAAATGTCAATGACTTATTAATTTTTTTTTTATAAAATCCTTTATGAACTAACTTGTTGCGTTTTTTATATCATCAATGTATGATATCCTAACAAGCAGTATAGTGGACCTTTGAGTCCGAATATTGTTCCCACGAATACTATACTTCAAGACTTAATCAAAATTTTCTAACTCCTATTTGATAAAAACAAGTAAATAATTAAGATGGTTGTGATTGTTTTTTCTAACTATTTTTAACTAATTGAAAATATAAAA
>CAIGRO010129177.1:0-10367 GCA_903798355.1 Fraxinus baroniana
ACCTTACTTTTAAATTTTTCCCTCCAAATTATGGAAATGTGCGCATATATACGCTCAATTCTTCTTATTTGATTGACTTATGAAGACCCTTTTGTTTATAAAAAAAATTAAAAATTAAAGAAAAACCATTTTTCATTTTCTTTTCCTTGGGAAATTTTCTCAAATGTCAAAAGAACTGCTCGATAAAGGGTAGTTCAGTCATTTTAAAACTAGATGAAATGGGCATTCTATCCAACAATTTGAATTTACGTCATTTCTAGTCTAAATAAAAAGCTCGAAATCAAAGAATAAAGGAAAGCAAATAAGCATCAAATCTAGTTGTTTGAAAATGGAATAAATTATGACCAACTTTTGTTGATTTAGGTTTTGTACAATGGCCCCTCATTGTTGTGCCTTTGATTGTACATTTACAATGCTAAACAAAATCAATGGCTTAATCCTTCACCTAACAATCGCTCACCAGCTCTAGCTCATCCTAAAAGTTACTGGTCGACCTTCTACTAGTCAAAAAAGCCCATCAAACAACATTCTAGCTTTTGTTTCTTCGTTAAGATTACACAGTACTATTGAATTCACCAGATCAAACAACATTCTAGCTTTTGTTTCTTCGTTAAGATTACACAGTACTATCGAATTCGCCAGATCAAACATGCCAAGTGTGTAATTTATAAATTGGAAAGCTCAACTATTTACAGAAATGAATGGACAACCATTGCAAAATGCAAAAACTATTCCGTTGGAACATTTGTAATTCCACCAAGGGTTCATTGGAACACATGACATCGTTACAAGATATCGAGACAAAAAGAAATAACGAAATCCAAGAAGTAAAGATGGGGACATTGGTGAGGCATGTTTTGCATAAACCTTCGGCGACTAGGTACGACATAAAATTGTTTTTGTTCTTTTAAAAGAAAGTAATTCAGACTGGAGGAAAAAAGCAGCATTTTGGAATAACCACGTCCATCTAATACTCTGCAAAATCCGAATCACCTTTCGACTGAACATGTCACGTTCAAGTGTCTGAACTGGAGCAAACCTGATCGGGCAGCACATTCACACTATGACATCGAACTAGCTCATTCCGTGTGTGTTCCAGAAGAAACAAACTCAAAACCAGCAGCCACATGTTCTGTTGGTGCCACAACTAAACTGTCACTGGAATGATCAATGTTTGACTGAACATGATTTGATGCTTCACCTGTAGCAGCATTTTGTGGACCGGTTTCTGATGCCAAACCTAGAAGATTGCTGGTCTGCGAGTCCTGAGCTTCCATGGCCAGAGGTGGAGGCATCACTGTTAAAGCTATTGGTCCCACTGTTGATGCTTGACCTTGAGTCCACCCAGAATCACCGGGCTGTGTAAAATTACCATCGGGTCCTGGAAAACCTTGCGGGTGAATTAGAGGAGCGACAGAAGATGAAGCATTAGGGTTTTGCTGGTAAAGAACTTGAAGTTGTGGATAAAGTGCTTGAAGTGCTGGGAAAAGAGCTTGAAGTGCTGCTTGCCCAATAATATCTTGGTGGCCTTGAAATCGCTTAGCATTTGACTGGTGCTTCTTTCCCACCAAATGACCTTGGAAGGTAATCACAGATTCACACTTCACGTTACACAATTCACATATCAAGGGAACAAATCCTTTGGGCATAGCAGGCTCAATCGGTCTTCTTGATCCATCATTAAACCTCATCCATTTACCCCCTCTACCACCACCCCTCATATTACGCTTGAAACCACGACCTCGACCTTCATAATGGTTCGTCCCCAGATTTTGTGACAATTCTTCATTAGGTTCTACCTCTTCAACGTTTTGATTCTCAGTTGAAACTATGTTTTCTTCTCCAACAGCTTGAGAAAGTAAATTCTCTTGTAGAGGTTGCTTAGTCCCATCTCCCTCACTTTCTACAGGCTGCGAAGAACCTTCTGGTTTCAATTCAAAGGTCAATGGATGCTCATTCCGTCCTCCAGTCAAGTCTTTGTTAAGTCTTTGTAACTCTTCATAAACTTTCAAGTTCTTTTTGTGCTTTTTCCCATTCCTGTGCTGCTCAAGAATTTCAGGGGTGTTGCAGTCGACTCTACATAGTTCACACCATGAGATTTTTGGAGGTGGCCAAACTGGCGCTGAATGAACTACACCCGCGATAGGCATGGACACTTGAGTTGAAACTGACGCATGCCTACCACGGCCCCTGCCACGTCCTCGACCACGAAATGGACGGCCCGGAACATTTGGTTTAGGACCAACTTGGCTTTGAGTTCCTCGAGAGGGTCCGCCATCCAATATACCATTACCACCATATGAAGCTTGTGTAATCTGCAAAATTTTATGAAATGCATTTTCAAGAATATAGCTGTATTTACCTTCCTACATTTACTGCTTTTGCATAGTGTTACATTTTCTTTTCCTTCATTTTTTTCGTGGTGGGGGGGTGGGGTGTGCATGGAGGATCAGTTCTTGGGAACCCACATGATGGTATGAACACATCACATAAATGTACTCTGTACTCGAGGAAATCAGTGGCGTGTATGAAAACATATACAGTAGGAATTGCTACGAATTGCACAAAAGTTCTTAGAAGAAATTTCCTATCACACTGCATGACAATTAATAGCGAGGGGTAAAGAGGACGGACAACCCAGAAGAACAAAATAACTGTTCTGAACTAACAAAGGATGAAAAACCAAATTGAATACTAATAGCATGGATGACAATGTTACTCAATTAAGGGTCTATTTTGATGTAGATTTTTCAAGAATAAAATTTGTGAAAAGTGATTTTTTTGAAGAATGTGCGGTTAAAAGTAGGGAAAAGTTATGGATTCACATGCAAAATAATTTTATTGGAATAGCTTGGGGTTGAAAATGAGTTTGAAAGAATGTTATACCAAACAAGGGACAAAAATCAGGACAACAAATTCAGAATTTCAGTTCCCATATCTAAAAACAGATGATATCATGAGACCTTAATTGGCTAGACTACAAAACAAAAATACAAATGAGCATTGTACATCCAACCACTGTAGAGAGAAGTCTCGCTGAAGACATTCAGAGAGAGAGTTATATCTTCAAGCAATGCACCAATCAATATGGAGGATAGATGGTTAATTTTTCGTCTTCAGAAGGTACTAAAATCTTTCTAATGCCTGAAGAGACCTCAAGAAAAGAAATGGCTAAATCTGTAATAAGAAGAAGAAGAAGAAGAAGAGAGGGAAAGAAAAAAAAAACTGTTTTATTCTTTGAAACCAATTACCGAATGATAAGTTCGATTATGTAATCTGGGTCAGGGAAGCATTAATATTTTTGTGAAGGCATTAATTGGCCTTTACGAATTCATAAATATGCCAAACATGTAAAGGTATTGATAATCGAGTCCCACTAATGACAAATTATGAGGTAATTTCTTAAGATCTAAATCCTAAATTTGACCAGTTTTCATGCCATGGATATTCTTAATCCACCAAGAGCTATTCAAATTGCAAAAGCAAGCCATGCCGTTGTGTGTGTGTGTGTGTATCAAGTACATAAATAATTCAACTACTTCAAAAATTAATTAGATTTCACTTGTTGAATATCTTTATTTAACAACCTTCACAATTTTCCTTTTAGGGCATAAAAATAAATGCATCCAGATGTAACCTTTTAAAAAAAAAAAATCTTATAGGTCCATTTCTTCACTTTATTAATGCATTGTTTACATTAACATCCTTTCATCAATAGGCTGTGAAGCAAATCAGAAGCTTTTTCAATGGTTAAGGAGGCAAAAACCCCATCTTTTTTGAGAAAATTTCCAGCAATTAGTAGCCAAGCATCCATCTCCCTTGGCAAGGGAGGTATAATAGCCTTCAAGAAGTCTCAATTCCCTTCTAAAATATCCACCCCTACCCCCCACACCCTCCCCTGCCAAAAAGGAAGTGTATCATTTACTTCAAACTCTTACAAAATCATCCTATAAGAAGAGTTTGAGCGCTCCTCAATTGCACAGAACACTATGTAATGTTACCTAACAAGGCCAAACAGCTAAGCTCCAAGAAACAAATAAGTGGCTCAATGTCCTCTATTCATGAGCTGGAGATCAGCAGCGTTAAAGCAAAAGAAGCGATTTGGAAATATAAATTATTACAGCCTGGATACCAACATGCGAACTGAACTCTAGCAATTACAAACAGACTCAAAAGCGGCTACTATTTTGATGTACAGGTCACTCTAGCACTCAACATAGCTGCTTTAAGATTCGTTGGCCAAGTTGACAGAAAAGTCTTCTTTTTACTCATGAAATAACACAACCAAATAAGAAGCACGGACACACTACTAATGCGGGAGTGTTAGTGTCCACTGTCCAACACACCGGCACACTTGCAACACGTTTGGATACGCCACGTGGCTTGTCCATTTTTATTTTTATTTTTCAACCAGCAACAAGACAGCAAAACGTCCACACATGGGAAATTAAATTAGAAAAGGAACAAATAAAATCAGGAAAACTTACCATCAAACTTCACATAATCGAAGCAAGAATTTCTAGGAGAGAAATCTAAATGTCCAGACTGAAGGAAGTATTCACCATTATTGACCATTCTAAAGCATAAACCAAGCATGAAGATCAACAGCTCTAGAACCATATTTTTCAACATTAATAATAGAGAGAAAGAGTGACATGGAAAGGCAAAATGGAGGAGGAGTGGGGGAGGCATGGGACAAGAGGGAGAGATGGAGAGTGTGGCTTCTGGGAAACTGGAGGCAGGGGGAATTGGAAGATTTATAGGATGTATGCAGCTGTGGGAAAGATCAAATGGATTTCAAATGATTTTTCTATTAAATTAGATGGGTTTGGGAAGGGGAAAATGGACTGGGAGCTTTTGGATCTGTTCGGCAAATGGGCTTGAAAGAACAGTTCACTTCATTGGGGGATGCTTTTGGATCCCGACTTGAATTGTTCTTTTAGTTGAATTAATTTTTTTTTTATTAAAAATCTTTTTCTTCTTGTTTTTATTTGGATCAATTTTTCATTTTCTAATTACACTGAAACGAGTATTTTTTTAAATAAAGATAAGTTAATTTTTACATTATTTTGATCAGTATACCCCCGCATTTCTGCACCCTACTTTTTTAAAAATTCACATGTCAGCGTATCATCCGTGTATGCACATGCTTCTTAGACGACCAATATTCTGAAACCTATTGCTAACGAGCATGCCGAACACCACCCACAAAGGAAAAAGGGAAAGCAGAAATCCATACACTCACAAATCTTCAACCAAGCCAGACTCCTGTGACTAAGCACGTCTGCAAGGCACAAAAACAAATTTAAGCACTGCTATAATAAGACAATAGAAATCTCAGTACGCTGTCCAAGCTTGGTTTGGTGAGACACTATAGCAATTTGCAAGCTGGTCAAGCTCAAGCTTGAACCAAGCTAATAATTCTTTAGTAGCTTAGGCTCAAGCGCACCTTTTAACTTGTCCGGCTAGACAATGGGCTATCAGCTCAGCTAATCATATCCTTTTGATATGCTGTTTTATAGAAGCTTTGAAGATAGAACCAACACATTCTCAATTAGATGAACCTTCCCTAGTTCCTATCTAAAGCTCATATAAAGCAGTATAAACTTGTGTGATTTAAGGCATAATTAACTGAGCAGAAAAAGTGTCGATTCAGAGTGGCTCAAGCTTTGCTCCCTTAGGCAAGAGACCAAGCTTGGAACAAAATGTACACATACCAAGCTCAAGCATTTTATTTGGCGCACATTTACATGAAAATGGTAAGATTTCAATCAATACAATATACCGCAGCGTGTATACCAGAATATTGACACCACGAATCCATCCATCTCCTTTAGATACAATCACTGATTGACATTTGTATATGATTGTAAGTGAGTACTGAAATAAAAGAAACCATATATGTATGACTTTCAGTGGTAAGATAAGAACAAAGAAAAATTTCATCTCTCCCCAAAATGTGTAACAAGAATTCACGTACTGGATCCATAGCGTTAGCATTCTTTAGTGGATGATGATATCAAGGATAACTTCCACGGATTCTCTCATACCAGTACCACATTATACATATTCTTATTTAGAACCATTTTCTCCAGATTTTATGAAACAGTCCTCATCTCCTTTCTACAAAATCGAAACCGAAAATTGTAATGCGACAATGGTGGTTCTTTCTTATCTATAACCCACTAACTTACTCCATGATTTATTCCTCTATCTATGTTTACTAAGACTACATGCACATCTAGTTACTTGACATTCCACTTACCCAAATCCAATTGATAGCAAGATTTGATAAAATATGTAAAATTAATGGAGCAATTAGCACCCTATAAAGCAATAAACGCAAACGCCCACCGGCTGAAAAAATATAATATTGTTATACGAAACAAGCCGTTATATTTCTAGAGAAAAGAAATCAGAAAACCCATACTGTAAATCAATCCAGGAACAAATAACAAAAGAAATAAAATTTAAAATAAAAACCTACAATTGTCTAGCACCCATCAGGCATCAAACTCAAGATCCACCAACATAAAACAGAAACCCAATATGTACTTAAAAACAAATACTGAAAAAATTCATACCGGTTGGTGGGGTCCAGTGGGCATTGCCCCAATTCCATATCCACCTGCAGGGGCATTTCCTCCTTGTTGCGGATCCATATTCAAAGGAACAGCCTGTGGGTAGTAATAAGAATTCTTGGCTTGCTCTGCCGCTTGTTGTGTTACGGGCTGTGGCACTGTAACCCCAGGTGGGGTGGGTTCTCCTTGTTGATGCTGAGCGTAACCGTAATAGGCCTGCTGCTGTTGATTACTATATTGATGGTATGCATAATAAGCTTGTGCGGATTGATCGTAGGCTTGGATTTGAGACGAGGGGTCGTAAGCCTGTTGTTGGTAATTAGCAGGGTAATCCATTGAAGCTTTGTGATTTTTGTTCCTATGGTGAATTTTGTGTGTGTTTGTATGTCGATTTTAAGGGTTTCGTGATCAATTTGCAACAAAATTTGCAAATTGCAACACTGAATTGTTAGAATTCTGCATTTTGTTGTNTTGATTACTATATTGATGGTATGCATAATAAGCTTGTGCGGATTGATCGTAGGCTTGGATTTGAGACGAGGGGTCGTAAGCCTGTTGTTGGTAATTAGCAGGGTAATCCATTGAAGCTTTGTGATTTTTGTTCCTATGGTGAATTTTGTGTGTGTTTGTATGTCGATTTTAAGGGTTTCGTGATCAATTTGCAACAAAATTTGCAAATTGCAACACTGAATTGTTAGAATTCTGCATTTTGTTGTTGAGAATTTGCTCCAATTTAAGGTTTGTTTGGAAGCCTCATCATTCAGCTTCTTGCTTTTTTGAGTTAAATGTTTTATTGGCCAATGAACTATACACCATGTCACGGTTTAGTCACCGAACTTCATTAATTATCTCATTGTTCACTGAACTTTGCTCCGTCCAACTCCATCAGCCACAGGATAAAAATTGTTAATAAACGTGCTGATGTGGCAGACGAAAAAACGATGTGGCCAATTAACTCCTTTCAAGTGTCAAGTGATTTGCCAACTCAACTTCCACGTCAGCAAATCCGGGTCGGGTCTCTTCTTCTCCGCCCGCTTCTTCTCCTCCTATCCGACCCGTTCTTATCATCCCAAAATTTCATTTTCAAAACTGAAAAGGTTGTCCCATTTCGCATAACTGAAAGGCGAGATCCCTAGATTTTGTTGAGATTTTGCTTTGTTTTTCATTTTTGTCAAGGAATCCACTTATTCCTCTCTTCTCACAATCAAAATCCCGTACCCAGAAAAATTCCTCCAACAATAAAAACCCGCCAGAGAAACCAAAAATCCCTCTACTAAACAATCATGCGGCGTCAAAACCTCCATCCCCATTTACGCTAAAAATTCTCTTCACCTGTTCGTCAAAAACATAAAGCCTCCAAACAAACCCATAAACAGGGAGCCCATAAAAAAACCTCCTAAAGAAAACCAGAAATAGAAAGAAATTTTCGATTTTTTCCCTCCTACTCTTCCTCTTCGAGGAAGGAGGTAATGTTTTTTCTTTTTCTATTTTTTCCCTCGAATTCTGGCTCCAATATTGTGATAAATATAAGATGCGGAAATGGGGGTGAAATTCATTGGGTCAGGTTCATGGGTACTATTGTTTTTATCAATTTCATTGTTATTTACCTGCAAAGATGGGATTTTCTGAGCTTGTCCATGTATTGGTGTGCATTTTGTGGTTATTATTCCTGATGTTCTTGAAAGTGTGGAGAGAGAATGTTAGAATGAAGAGGGAGAGGGAGAGACAAAGAAAGAAAAATAAAAAAGAAGAGGAAGAAGAAGAGACCCGACCCAGATTTGCCGACGTGGAAGTTGAATTGGCAAATCACTTAACACTTGGAAGGAGTTAATCGGCCACGTCGTTTTTCCGTCTACCACATCAGCACGTTTATTAACGATTTTTATCTGGTGGGTGATGGAGTTGGACAGAGCAAAGTTCAGTGGTCAATGGGATAATTAATGAAGTTCGGTAAGTAAACCGTGACATTGTGTAAAGTTCAGTGGCCAATGAAACATTTAACTCTGCTTTTTTCCCCTTCACCCTCATTTTTTTCCTCCTCGTTTATAAATCTGAAGAAAATGAGAAAACTCCATATTGGTCCCCAATCAATTGCTTTAACATCACGTTGGTCCTCAACATTTTAAGAAGCAAGATGGCCATCAATATTGTAGTGATTGAGAAATTTAAATAATATAAAATCATTTTCTTGAAAAACATGTCGCTAAGTTTTAACCCCAAACATTAAAATGAAAACGTGTTCGTCTAGCCATTGTAAAACGAATTTAAATCGATTTCAAATCGAGTCCAATCTTGAATAATTTTAAAACATCAAATTCCTTATTATTTTTGTTTAAATCCAATTTTAATAATTTTAAGTACTATATTTTATTTTTTATTTAAAGTCCAATTATGTTAGCCCAAAACCTCGAATATGTTAGCCCAATTTACTTAAACCCAATTAGGAAAATTCTTACGGCCCAAATTTTTGGCCCATTTAACTCCTAGAACTTTGTGCCCTAAAATTTACTATTCATAAAACACTCTCATTCTCCCCTCCTCACTTTTCACACCTCCAAACAGCTATTTAGGGTAAGAATTTTCATCTCCCTTAAATTTGGAAACATATGTTGATGCTAGAACATCAATTTCTAGCACCAACAACACCAAAATCACCAATCCCAGCAGAAACCCATTCAAACCACCATCAACAGGAAACTCACGAGCTGCAAACCATCACCGATTGCAACAAGCTGCAATTGGATTCCACCATTTCACCACCCAATTTCCTCCATCATCACCGACTGCCAATCCCAGCAGAATACTCAACTTCAAACCACCATCTCAGCAGAACACTCAACTTCGAACCACCATCCCAGCATAACACCCAACTCTAGCTCCACCGACCCGACTGCAAAACGCAAGCTGCAACCGGAACCTAGAACCACCACCATTTCACACGTCGCCGCCACCATCTCCAAACACCACCACCGCAGCCGCCACCTAAGTAGCCACCGCCACCTAAACAGCCACAAAACAACCCAAAAAATCACCAATCAACAACCACACTTCCACCAACAGCCACACAAAACCAAGAAATAGCATAACCCATGACCTTACCTCGCCCTCTGACCTATTTCCGCTTGATTGCCACCAAGAAACCCAAAATCCGAACCCGTCGGCACTTCCTCCAATAGGGAGCCGTCGGGTGTCCATTATGGACACCCGGATGGATCCCTTGGTGTACCCCAAGCGGAACCGTATTTTGTTAATTTTGATTTTAGAAAATTTACCTTTTAGTCCCCAAGTTTTAAAAGTTATTATTTCAGTCCCTAAAGTTTTAGTTATAAGTTAATCAGTCCCTATTTTTCCACAGTTAGTCCACTTTTCGAAAAGTCTATTTTCAGTCCCTAAACTTTTCAATTTCAGTTTCAATAAATTTCCAATTGAGTCCTTAAATTTCATTTTATCTTTTTAAAACTTTAAAATTTCGAAATACTAATTCGATACTTATTTCCTATTTTGGCTAGACGAAACGTACGAACGATTAAGAGCTTGAGGTTACTTCCCGGTCCATTTTGCACGTAACTCGAGATAAATTGAAGTAAACTCGCCCCAATTAATTAGTTTAAATTATAATTGCATGTATTATGTAACTTTACGTGATTTATATGCTTTAATGCATAAAATGAGAATTTCTCTTTTGAGATAAATGATGTTGTTATATTTGTCATAACTTATATGCTTTAATGCATGAGAAGAGAAGAGACGAGACGAGACTATCTATTAGGAGATAAGATGATGTTA
>CAIGRO010129181.1:0-10981 GCA_903798355.1 Fraxinus baroniana
ATACAATATATATGCTCCAACTTGAGGGGGAGTGTTACAGGGTATTTAAGTCTTTTATGTTATACCTAAGGTTTCCTAAATTCTTATTATAAATAGTGGAAGGCTAACACAACATGAGATTAAGTCTTCTTATTCTTTTACTTTAACAACCACCACTGCAATGCCCAAACCACCACCAAGAGCAATAGAAGCCACCAACAAAACTTTCTAAAAACCACCATCATCACACGTCACCACCACTGCCACCATCTAGAGAAACCACTGGCACATTTTTTTTAACCTCTGGCTATCTATTTCCGAATATTTAGGTCCATATTGATGAGGAGCAATTAGAAGAGAAAACCTTATATAATTGGAAAAGATAATAAATAAGAAGGATCTACGAAAATGCACATAAATGTTGTTAGATTTTTTGTTCATGAGTACAATCTAGAATCAATCATTTAAGGGTTCATTTTTTGTTCTAAGTATGATTAAGAGTAATTTCATCATTTTATAATATTTTAGTTTTATTCAAATTTATTTAGTAGGTTTTTAGTTTTATTTGGATTTGTCTATAGAATTAGGATATCAATATGATTATTATGATTTGTATTGAATCTATAAATACGTGTTAAAGTTGTCAAAACGTAACATTCATTTTTATTGATTTATCACATATCTCAATTTTTCCGTTATTTGATAAATCCCAAGTATTTATCATGTCTGTCCAATCGAAATTTAAGCAAACACTGTTCTTGTGTTATTACAAGAACCCTTTTTATTAATCACGTTTTCGTCTTGCGTGACATATCTAAAATTTGATCATTAAGATGGCTCTTCCTTGGCATCTTCAAGTTCGCTTTCGCTATCGTCTCTCTATCTCAAATTAGACTTCAAACATTAAAATGCTTTTCAAAAAGTATGGTTTCTTATTGGCTTGCAATTAAGTTACGAGATATCTATTTGCTAGATATTTTAAAGTAGTGTTCTAAAAAACGTAAAGCGTGGCTAGGCGTGGAGGCCAAGTTTCAAGCTTTACAAGCTTGAGTGAGCCTAGGCCAGCTTATGCGTAAAAAAACATTTTTTTTTAAGCGGTCAACAACGACGTCTTAATTTTCACTTAGGCTCAAGGCGAAGCGTTTTCATCACGCTTTGAAAACGCTTCGTGCCTAGACAATAAAAAAAACTAGACAAGGGCTCTAGCGAAACTAATAAAAATCGGATCCATAGATTATGAAATCTTGTACTCTCGGGACTCTAATCTTGGCATTACTTGCTATTCCGATGTCGTTATTGGTAGTGGTGTGTAAGATTTGAGATGACAATCACATATTAGTAATGTGACTTTGAATATGAATTGACCTTATTTAATAGGACTTAAGCTAATGGCTACCTCGGTAATAAAAAGCTCAATATCTTATGTTCTTCTTCGGAGCCTATTTGACTCAAACAATTAAGCATGCGGAGTTTCTCATAAGCACTAGCATATGGTCAATTACTTGGGTTAACCGGCTTAAAGCTCTCTACATGGGTCATTTTAGCGTTTAATGGAGAAGAGCATATACTTAAGATGTGAAAATATCCATACAAAATGAGCTTTTTTATAGGTTCTAATGTACTTTAGGTTTGACTTTCTTAAGTATGGGAACACACTTATTGACATTGATGTTTTAGTGTCCTTTCTCACAAATTAGGTTCATAGTCGACTACTAATGAAGGATTAGTGATACTTTACCCCTATGGGTCGCTTATACAGAGAGGGATGCGGGGTGGGGGTCAACTTTAATTATAATTTATGAAAAGACAGGTGAACTGGAGCCATTTCCAGTCTTATTCTTTGATTTTGATCCTTATTTTATTTTAGTATTTGGATGATATTCATGTTGCACAAAATGCTACCTGTGCACCTAACTATTACAGCAAATACAAGAGCTTGATCATGATGGACAGAAGACGACACACGGTAGTTGTACCAGCCGGGCAAGTAAACAGGCTCGTCGGATCATCCTGTGGGTAGCTATAAGCATCCAAGCACCTATCCTTAAAGAACCTTGAAAAATCTGTTGGGCCACAGCTTCCAAGTCCATCAGTGCAACAGTATTTGTTGGTTTTGAAAATAGTGCACAGGTTGTTACAACCGCCAAGGGTACGTAGTTCGTTAGGACATTGATCGACTATAGGGGCATTGCATACGAGACGGCAACAGACGTCTGTGGTGGGGCTGAACTCCATAGGGATGTCAAATCCATCTACGTTAGAGATATCGACAAAGTCCAAGTTGTTAGGCTGATTAAGGGCAAAGTCAGCTAATGTATTTGGAGGGCTACCATAACCTTGGCATTCTAGCAGCCCCATGCAGTCTCCAGTTTCACATTCACCGCGACCATTTGCGTTGAAGTTACAACCAGTATGTCCCCATATTCCTTGGATAGTTCCCGGGGCAACATCAATATTCCATGTCTGGAAATAGGTTGATAGTTGGTTTGGTTGTGTTATGTTGTGTGTTTTTTTTTTTTTACTACCTTGACTGTAGATTTATATTTTTGTCACATAATGCTAAAAGATGAGCTTGTTAGCCTTCTCTTGAGCCACAACCTATCACTCGCATATCACTAAAATCTTATTCGAGCGACTGGTTATTAGGAGAATTTTAATTCGCGTTTTTAAGGCTTTTTTGTCTTGGTGATTCAACTGGAGTTCCGGTTGTTGGAGAACGCGGAGCAATCTAGGAGGGCTTTGAAAATTGCAGCTGAAAGTTGGTACAAGATCACGCAATCCAGGAGGGTTGTGAGAATTGCAGTCATGAGGTCAGAAAGTACTAGTGGTAGACGTGTCTGACGGACTGTAAGTTCAAAATTCGTTTAAAGTGGTTTGACAGACAAAGTGCCCGGAGTTTTTATGAAGTTGGGGTTTCTCCGTGATCATTCGGTGTGTGTTATTTATTGTTTTCATATAAATGCGATAATTTAACATAGAAAAATTGGATTGTTTGATTAATCATCTAAAAATAATTAAAAATAACTTATTGTTATTTAATTATTAATTTTAATTCCGCATAAATCACCTATTCATAAAAAGGCATCTTAAACAATGAGACAAAAAAATTGCCAAAATATACTCTAAAAATAGTTTAAAACATAAAATGAAAAAGAAAAAAATGCAAAATGGAAAATAATGACTAAATTTTTGTTATCAGGGGAAAATAAACTTTAGGTGAAGTTTCTATGTTCTATGTTCTTTGAGGAAAATAAATTTTGTACACCGCCCATGCTTTTCGTTGTTGGTATATTAGTGTGATTATCCATGAGTCATGAAGATCATCTAAAATGGGGTTTAAATGATCTCACAAAAACTATAATCAAATGGATATTATGATATGGGTCCCTAGAGAGATTCCACATGGCATGATGTAATATTTTTTGTTTGGAGTGGGTATATAATCATTTACGCGCAAGAGAGAAAGAGAGAGTTGAAAAATTGAAAAAATAAAAAGTGTCTACTCTTGAGCAGTTCAAATAATAAGCGCAAATATGAAAACGATAAGTAAAATGGAGAAAGAAGATGCAAACGACATATTGTGGTGGTTCGATTCAAAATAATAATCCAAGTCCTCGGTTACCAAACTCTCCGACATAAGCAATGCTTTTTTCACTATATTGATACCCTCCGGTGACTTGTCAATAATGAGCACCAATCTTTATACAGTGTTGAGATTTATGGGACCTCAACATGACACAACACTCTGCGCCTTATACAATGTTGATCTTTAATGGATTTCAACACCCACACTTTACAATGGAATATTCATCTCTCTTGATAATTTAATTTTAATAAATTAAGTATTAAGAAAGAAATGAGAAACTTTGATGAAATGATGATTTTATAAGTTTGATTGAAGAAGTAGAAAAGTTTATGCAATCTTCTTCAATCTCTCTCTCTTTTAAGATTGATATATAAATTAAGTACAAAGATAAATGAAAAACTTTGATGANATCAATCAAAGTTTCAATATGAAAAAGTATACGAGTTTATACAATGTAAATGTCAAGAACTTCTTCAAAAATATATTTCTCTTTTAAGATAGATATAAATAAGTTAAGCACAAAGAGAAATGAAAAACTTTGATGAGAGAAATAATTCAAAAAGCTTGATTCAACAATCAAAATTTTTTGTTATGAAGAAATAAATGAAATGAACGTAAAAATGTGAACTTAAAGAAGATTTTTCACAAATATATTTTTCAAGAAAACTCTCCTCTTATTGTTTAATTCGCAAAGTGAAGTGATGTTTATAGTAGTCAAAACGTCCAAAAAGTCCGGGAGTTCGGATGATATCTCTTGTCCAGATGACCAATATAGCCATTTTTACAGAAATAATCAGAGGTTAGAACGTTAAATTTTGGTTGTGAAAGGTATGGACTTTTGAAGAATATTTGAATAACATTTACATTTTATCTAATTTGGCTCTTAAAAGTTTGATCTTGACTTCTTTTATGAGTCCGATACTTTTTCATCGAATACTTGAATTCAACTTGTTAGTAGATTAACTTGTTTGCAAAATAATATTGAACAATGAATATAAATCTTACAATTTGCATATAACCCTATCTTTTACAAATCATTTCATATATTCGATCGGCAGGCCGTTCGTTTTGACCTCGTGTGTTTGACCACTAAAATCATTAGTTGACCCTAGAAATTAAAAAAAAAATTTCTAATTTCCACCAAATCAACGATTACTCTCTTCCACAACCTGTATATGGTAAGCGTGCTCCCTGGAATTCCCATCTGCGGTATGAATGCGATTGTTGTGCGTATAAATGTTATCAAATACTGGAAAATGTGAAATTTTATACTTAGGAGTTAGTTAATATACCGTGTCATAGATTTTTGTACATGCATTTGCTCGAACTAAAAAAGGGTTAGGTGCTAGGTTTTTTATGTATGAGCATAGTACTATATTCTAGTATAGTCAGATATGGAGAAAAAGAGAATGAGTGAAGCATTCTCTTGGTGAAAATAGGATGGGCTTCAGAGTTGGTAAATGTTGAAAAGTTTAGTGTGCATGAACCAGTGGGTGATGGATGAATTGATGATTAGATGGAAGTTTTGGGACTAATGCGCACATGAGAAGAAGTTGAATGACCAAAATGGAAGTAATTTAATGTGGATGATTAAAATCGAGGAAAGAATGAAGAAGATAACTAAATTCTAAATTGTGAAAGTGATTATAACTGAGGGACTCCCGATGTTGGAAAATAAAAACAGAAAATTTGGGTGCATAGGTAGCCATCCGACTTTCTACTAGGCAGGGCCTAGGCCAAAAACAACCAGAAACTATTTTTCGTTTTGAATTATTTCAATTGGGATTCTTCCTTTTGGGCCATTAATTGCACGAATTCTAGAGATTTTTGGGACCTCTTGCAGAGCACTATAAATACCGTCAACACATAATTCGGGTGTGGAGAATTAATTGCAAAATGAGGCAAAGAACGCACCAAGATTCAATTTCAAGAACATAAGATTGAATTCAAGAATTTCCAGGTGATGAACAACTTTTATATCTTTTGTTTTCTTCTTCACAATATGTTAAGCTAAACAAGTCTAGTGCTAGAGTTACGATAAATCTTGTATCATAAACCTTTAATTCTTAATTTTTCTTTTGGACATTCAAACGCATTTTCAATTATTGAACGTTTGCATGGAATTATATTCTTTACAAAAATTATGTGCTTTATTGTGTATATATTCATTGTGGCTTGTTTTATCCAAATGAGGACAATTTGATCCTTTAAAGAGAATCGTGCTCGATAGAGATCGAAGCTTGCTCAAGCTTAAGATATATGATTTTTTAAGGAAGTTTAAACTCACTTTGCCTCAACTTGATCTTTGCTTTATATGTTAAATATGATTTAACACGCTTCTATATTTTGAACAACTTCAAAGTAGAATGAAAATTATAGATATATTATTTTTGAGGAAGCTAAAACTCACCTAGCCTCAACTTGATCTTTGCTTTATATTTGTAAAATATGATTTAACGTGCTTCTATATTTTGAACTTCAAAGTAGAACGAAAATATAAAGCAAAGATGATTTATATTATCCCACATGTTTTGAGTTCTAAGAAGTGAAAGAAATTACTAAGTTAAGACAACAAAGAAAAAGAACTGATAGACAGAACCTGGTAATGGAGAACCTGGCAATGGTTGTAAAGAAAAGTCACTTCAAGATTGACGTTGTTTGCATTCGATGTTGCTTTCCTATAACTTTGATTGAGTTCTCGAGGTAAGGTAGCAAAAGAAATTGCAAATAATAGTTATTATTAAAAGACATTAAGCTCTTGTTTTGGTTTAGCGAAAAATTAAATTCTTAGTAGATTTTGAAAAATAAGTCGGTGAAATGTGTGGTTAAAAGTTGATGAAAGTTGTTGATCCCATGAAATGAATTAATGAAAATGAGTTTGAGAAAAAATGAATTTTCAAAAAAGGCCAAGGGCCAAGTTTCTATTAGTGAATTACTTACACTATCATGGCAAACAAACAAGCATAAACACTTCATCAAGCACCACTTGCATATATTCATTCCTTTTGGTGGGGGGTGGGGGGGATCTGAAAAAAAAAATGAAAAAATGTTGAATTCTTCAGTGGGAAAATACCCCTTCGTTCAGTAAGATCTCTAATGCTTCAGTGAAAATGCTATTATAAGTTATTCTTGTTTGCATCTGGAGAAAAATAAAAATATGAATTATACAATGTCTTTGTGTACCTTTTTGTTTGATCCGGAGCAAATATAAATTTGAATTACACTATCTTTGTAAATAGTAAGTATATAAATGTACTAAAAATAAGTTAGCTGTTAAGGCAAAAAGGGTTTGAAAATGATAAATATTACCCACAAGGTGTACCTTTCTTGTCCTTGACATAACATTCAACAACCTCCCCAGCTCTTGAAAGTACAGCAGCAGCACAAAGTTTCATTCCCCCACTGATATGCATCTCCATAGCACTTTAGAATTTTTTTGAAAGTGTTTTGCACTGACGATACACTTCCAGATGGAATATTGTCACATGGCAGCATGCCATATATCATTTTATATTAGATGAAAGAAAACAGATGCAAAAGAAGGCAACAATACTGGTCTTCTGATTGCCATGCAATGTTGATAAAGAAACATTTTATCGATCTTGATAAAGAAAGAAACATTAAAAAAAAAAAAGGCAACATTGAGTAAATGTTGATAAAGAAGGCAACAATCAACTCCCCATTCAATCAAAATTCCCTCCAAGTAATGAGCGAGTCTTAAGAGCCAAGTCTAGATTAAGCGAGTCACAACCACATTCAGGCATAATTCCCCTATAAAAGCCATAGTTGAGCCCAAGTGAGTTTCGACATCGACAACTATGATTTGTCATTAGAGCTGAGGAGTTGAGACGAGATTGCCTCAACCCCAATCGAGCATGATTTATAGTTACGTAGAGTCCAACACAACTCTCAATTGTGTTTGAGCTTAATTTTTTTTTTTTTAAAATCCGAGTCTAGCTCAAATCTCAACCTCGTTAAAGAACATTTCAGTTATGGGTTGAAAAAGTCGAACGAGTCTCAACCTAGTTCACGTGTAAGTCCAAGTGAGTCTCTACCTAGTTTAGCATATTCCCTCGCAAAGGCCGAGTTCAGCCCTAGTTACTCTTGACCTCAATTGAGTATAATCCTAGAGCCAAGTTGAGTAAAAGCAAGTCTCGATCTTGTTCAATTAACAATGATCTAAAGGATAGAGTCGAGCACATTTGAGAATAATTTCTCTTAAGATATAAAGAGAATGGAGTCCAGTTGACTTTCAACACCGTTTAAGCATAATTAGTCCTTAGGGATAAGTCGTATTAAAATATAAAGATTATTCAATTAATATTTTTAGGAATCTAATTACTCGATACGCATATTTATTTGTTTTTTTTTTTTATCACAAAGATTTACTAAGTTGGACTAGTAAATCCAATGAGAATTACAAAATTCTTTGATTAAAAAAGAAATTTCTTAATTAATGAGTTGAGAGAAAATAATATAAAAATAAATTAAAATGATTTTACTAGAGGGAGACCTGGCGTAGGTGCATATTTAGCCTGCATATTATGAAAATCAAAAGCTCCTCAATGTTTTTAACATCACGTTTATTGGAAAAGCGCACTTCAGTAAGCTCCTCATATATTTCACATTAAGTTTAATGTTTGCAATTTTACAAAACATGGTCTTTTTCAGTATATAAATGTACTAAAAATAATAGTGAAAGCAGAAAGGCTCGAAACATATTAATTATTGGTTTGTTGTACTCAATCGAGACTGTGTCTTAACAGAACTTACAACTTTTTGCAACTTTTATATATAACATTTTCAATCAAGAATGTGTCCGTATCATATTTATGCATCACAAATGTTAAACTTTGCCTTTCAAAGATTAATCTAATTCATATGTTTAATTCCTTTTTAACATTGATTTACTTGATTTACATATTATGTCACTTCGGAAATAGAAATATGAAAATTAACATCTTAAAAGAACTATGAGATAATAATTATCGTAATACGAAAAAATCCCAACCTTTTAGCAAGAAGTTTGAACTGTGTTTTCAATCTCTTTGGCCAGCATAGAGCTAATGAATTGACCCACAATGTACCAAAAAAAACTTAATCATAACGAGAATTACTTAATGAAGAAGAGAACATAATCACTATAAGAAAAAACTGTTGAAATAAGCATACATAAGATAAAAAGAAAAACCAGTTATCCTTACTCAATCCAAACACTTGCACAAATTCTGTTAAAGATGCAGCGAAAATGCATAGAGAATCCACATAAATAAATCTAGTGAACTGAAAATTGAACCCACGAAAAATCCTTCAAGATTCAAGCCAATGCACCAAAGATATAAAAATTAAAATAAAAATAAAAACAGAGAACACGATACACTCAGAACACAATTGCTGAAGTAACCAAGTGAACCCAAAAAAGTACAAAATCCAAAAAAGATCCTTCAAAAATTCATCCAAATGAAACAAGAAAGAGAGTAATCATAAAGACAAGAATATAATTTCTAAAATAACTATACATAAAATGAAAAAGGAATCACAAACCAAACACAAAAGGCCACATTAAAAATTCTACTGACAAAGAATTCACAAACAATTCTAGTAAAACCCAAGATTGATCATCATTCAAAGAACAAGACCCACGAAGATTCTTCAATATTCATCCAAATGTACCAAAAAGGACTTAATCATAACAACACTGGAAATACTTAATGAAGACAACATTATCACAATAAGAAACAAAACTGTTGAAATAAGCATACATAAAATAAAAATAAAAACCACGTGAACTTACCAGTTGTCCTTATTCAGTCCAAACACAAAAGGCACAAATTCTGATAAAGATGCAGTGAAAGTACACAGATATTTTACATAAATAAATCTAGTGAACCAAAAATTGAACCCAGGAAAAATCCTTCAAGATTCAAGCCAATGCACCAAAGATATAAAAATTAAAGAAACAAAGAGAACATGATACACTCAGAACACAAATATGTTATGGTTGGAGCCCAACCTCGCCCAAATTTATAGAATTAAACAGATCAACACCAGTAATTGAAGGTAATCAGCTGGGAATTAATGACCCAAGTTGTAAACTCTATTAATTGAATGGAATTACAGTTAACAGTAAGAATTAAGAGTAAGATGAGAAGAAGAACTAAGAAAAGAGATAAGAACGAGAGAAGACAGAGAGAATAGAGAGGGAAATCGCACTGAATACCACCCACTTTTCCACCTCTTCCTTCATCTTGTTATAACAGAAAAATTAGAAGGAAATCGTGTTTTTCGAATTGTCAGTGTAAAACGTGTTCCTCTTACAATTGAAATCTCTAGCTCAAAACGACACCGTTCCCATTAAATCCAAAACGGCGTCGTCTTGTCCTTGAATTGAAATTGGCGGTAACAGCTCTTCTTCTTGGCAGCAACCTAGTTCTTTCTTCCTGACACTCCTCCTGCCTTTGGTTCCCCATTTCGGTTGGCTTGCCCCTCCATCATAACAAAATATTGAAGTAACCGTACATAAAATGAAAAGTGAATCCAAAACTTATCAATATTCAAAACAAATACAAATTCCATTAAAGATTCAGCCCATATAAAATTCACAGAACAGACACAAATGCAGTAAAATCCAAGACTGATTATCTATCAGTCGTAAAGGACAAATGCTTCAAGATCCATCCAAATGCACCAACAAAGAACACAATTATAAAGACAAAGGAATTGCACAAACGGCAGAGAATATTACAATTGTAGAAATAGCCAAAGTTGAATGAAAACGAACACCAAACACAACCATTAAAGATCCATAAAAAACTCTCATAGATTTCACAGAAAAAATTATACTGATACCTAAAATTGATCATCAATTCAACCAAGAAAATATCTTACAAGATTCATCCTTATGAACCATGAAAGAACATTATTGTAATAGGAAAAAGAGAGAACACAATTGCTGAATCCCAAAACTTAATTCAATGAAAACCCTCAGAGAATTCATAAAAAAGAATCCACTGAAACCCGATTTATCATCATAAAACTAAAGAAATTATAGAAACTATCGTGAAAATATGACTGGCCTGCTTTTTAGTTATCATACTTCTGTGTTGATATGGAACTATCGTGAAAACTATAGTTAACTTACTTCTGTGTTGATCTAGAACAACACTTGAATCCATCTTTTCAAATCCTTGTCTAGTTCTTCTTGATGGAAAAACGAGGAGAGAACGGTCCGAATTGCAAAAAGAACAATACATAAATGAAACCCTAGAAAATTCACAAAAACAAATACGACGTTTCACCCAAATTGGTCATCAGTTGGAGCAAAGAACACAAACCATGAACTTGCATACACTTCTATCATTTTACACCTATTTGACACTATTGTGAGAAAAATTAAAAAACTTGATTCTATGAAAG
>CAIGRO010129205.1:0-11072 GCA_903798355.1 Fraxinus baroniana
TTCCAATCGAGTTTGTATGTATTGAGCTAAATTGGAATTGATAAATTGGTAATTGAATGTTTTTATTTATTTAATTAATTTGTTAATTTATTTTAAAAAAATAAAATAATTTAACTAATTCAATAAAAAAATATAAAAAAATTATTTAGTTTCGGGTCTCATTCGATTCTTCGATTCTTGGTCTAGACCGATCCAAACCTTTCGGTTCTTGATTCGGATACCCGTTCGAGTCTTTAACTTATGAAGAACCGCTCGATTCGATTAGGTTCGGTCCGGTTCGTTTCGGATATTTTGGACACCCCTACAAGCTTCAGTTGATTATTTGACCAAATATGCAAACTTGAAATTGTTTTATAATAAATATGTTTTCAGACATTAAATCAAAAAAAAAAAAAGAATTGATTTTTCATTACATAAATTTCACTGTTGGATTAAAAACCCACCTTCCATTTCCACTATATAGAATTCAAAAAAAAAATAAAAAATCCACATATTATAATCAAATGCAGGTTTTAATTCTACTCACAATTTCTCGATAACAATTAAAGAACGAAAAATTAAAAGTTTCATTAATACGTTAGCAGCCAGAAGGAGTCCTCGCGAATTAAGCAAGTTCAATCCCGACGATATTGTAAACATCACCAAAAATCTGAATTCATCACCCTCAAAATCCTTATTTTTTGTCGCCTCCTATGATATTGACAAGTCATGCATGATGTTTGGCACCACGGTGGGAGATGCCATGGCATCGGCAAGCAGATGAGAAAATGATCGGCAGTCAATTTCTCATCGAACCCAGGCTTGCTCCTGGTCTACCAACGATCAAATTCTCCATTGAACTCCAAGCCAGCAAAGTGATCACCGGCTGAACAGATGCCATAGAGTTAGACTTTAATTGTTTTACAATTACGCTATGAGTACAAGTAAAGGCAATCGAACTCTTACAGGAAATTAAAATTGTCTACGTGGCTGCCTACAGTGATGAAGAGCCGATTTTCTCCAAACCAAACTGTGAAGAATAATACACCAATTGCACCAAGAATAACCGGGCTCAGTCTCCAAATCGACAACCACAATCACTACAACACTACAAATCAACACTCTCCCTAATTGGTTGCTCCAACCAATAAATAAACCCACCAAGAGTTTGGGATGAGAAAGACAAAGCCAAGAAGATTAACCACAAAGGTTAACAAAGGAAGAAGAAGAAAAATATCTCAATACCAAAGGCACAAAGCACACGATGAGAAGAGAGAGCTCGAGTTCTTCAAAGAAGGCACAAAGCAACGGCTTTTTAATTGTTTTCTCATAACCTAGCAATAGTGAATGGGTAAGTATATGTAGGGAAAGAATGGGCTTTTAGGTTAGATGAGGGATTAGGCCTAATAACACAAAGTAGTGGGTTATCAACCGTAAGAGCCTTCCTAATTCGAGTTGGGCCATGAGTAACTCTAATTTAATTAAGTTGCTTCGAATGGCCCAAGTGGGTTATGTGGATAGTTCCAGTAATTGTGGTGTCGATATACAATCAGTCAATTGGCCTATGCCGATTGAATAAAACAAACGAGACTTTCATCATCGTCCAGGGAGGTCATTTGACAACAAATTGCCTAACACAAACCAAAACCGGTTAACAAATTCCAAGACCTAACCAAATCACTTTTTTCCCCAAATCTCTCAAATCCATCCCGCCTCTCGCTCTCGCCCTCTGGCAGCCGTTCGCCAACATCGACGCTCCTGTTTCAAAGAAATAATTTTTCCCTCGCACCTCTGAATTTTCGGCAGCCGTTCGCTGGAATCTTACCAACCGCTTTAAAGAAATTGTGTTTCAGGCAGGGACCAAGCCAAATAAATCGTGGTAACTTCTTACCACTCGCTACGCTCCCGCTCCAAAAAAAGAAATCAGGCTATCGGTCACCAACATCGAAGTTGTTTTGGTTAAAAAATATAAAGGGCTATCGCCGAAACATGATGGATCAAGGTAAGAACGATTCCGGGTAACAAAATATTTGGCTTGATCTCTTTTTTCAATATCGGTATAGTGATTTCTACCCATTTATTGCTTATGGTAAACTGTATGCTTACTATGGAAGCTTTTTCCATTTACACTAAAGCATTTTGGGTGAACCTGCAAGTGGAAACACGGGGATTGGACGGGCATTTATTGCTGCTTCGTAAGGGTAGAAGCTCATCTTACCTATGCCTGCATCAATGAGCTTTGAGATACAGGTTATTTTGAGGGAATTTGGAGCAAACATTAACTTAAACAGATTACCTGCATCTTTAACTATATGGTCTACTACTGGATGATGTCCCATTTTGTTTATTGAGCATAATTAGTTAATTCATATTTGATAATACTATAATATACTTTGCTAAAATTTGTGAGCATATGGATTTTAGTTGTGTGATTTGCGATATTATTTTTTAATCTAGTTGAAGAGTTATGCTCATAGTTATATATAACGTTGCAACCTTTAACAAAATAATAAATTTTGTTGCAGGAAAAGAAATTGCAGGAGCTCAGAATCAGGATTTGTTGATTAAATGTGAGAACGAGAACATACTAGACAATTCGAACACATTGGAGAATGAAAATGTAGGAGGCGATGTTGCGACTAAGCCTGAGGTTGGTATGATGTTTAATAGTGAGAAAGAAATGTTGGATTTCTACAAAAGATATGCTTACGCCATAGGTTTTCCAGTGAGGAAACGAAATTCGAAAAAGGCGGATGACAGAGTTATGAGATATGTCACATTCACATGTAGTCGTGAAGGTCGAAGAAGTTATGCAGCGGGTGGTTCGTTGAGGTCTCAACCAACAAGTCAGACAAACTGTAGAGCAAGAATTTCTACGTCTTTAGATACTGTTGGTGTATGGAGAATTAACAAAGTATGCCTCTAACACAATCATAAAACAAGTCCTTCGAAGTCACGATTGTTTCGATGTAATCGAAAATTGATTGCGAGTGCTAAACAGAAACTTGAAGTGAACGATATGGCAGGAATTCCTTTGTACAAGAGTTTTAACTCCAAGGTTGTGGTAGCCGGTGGATATGAAAATATGATGTTTGTTGAGAAGGATTGTCGAAATTACATCGAACAAGTCAGACGATTGCCAATTGGAGAAGGAGATGCCTTTGCTATACAGTCGTACTTTTCGAAAATGCAAGCAGGTTGTTCAGGATTTTACTTTAGCATGGATTTAGACGAGGAGTCATGACTAAAGAACGTATTCTGAGCAGATAATAGATGTAGGCAGTCTTACAAAGAGTTTGGTGATGTTGTCATTTTCAATACTACGTATGACATACCGTTCGCCCCTTTTGTTGGTGTAAATCACCACGGACAGTCAACGCTGCCTGGTTGTGGATTGTTATCAAATGAGGACACAGGAACTTTTGTCTGGTTGTTCAAGACACGGCTTGCGTGCATGATTGGTGATTGAAGTTCGGGTATTGATTTAAGTCGACGACAATGCAGTCCATATCTAATTCGAAAAAAGGGAAGAGGCCAATGGCTAGGCCTAGAACAACGGACGAGGCTGGAACCCACGTTGGCGATTCTCGACTGTCGCAATGTTCTATGCCCACATCGTTTTCATATTCACAACACCTAATGGTTGGTAGTATATCCTAAATCCTAAACCATTTAAATGACTTGACTTGTTAAAGATGGTGTACTTTCATGTAGGGTGACAATGGTAACGAACCCATCACAGAACAATTGTCGTATTCAACCTTCATCAGTCCGGCCCTTATGAATGGAATTGTGAACGCTCAAGGAAAGTACGAATATAGTTTGTAATAATGTTGAATTTTTCATTTAATTTAAGCATTTCATAACCTTCATCTTGTGCATTAGGTCATGTGATGTCGTACTACTATCAAAATTTCCTCGATGAAGTGGCACAGGCTTGTGATGTCAGCATGGAAGGTTAGTTTTATATTTGATGGACACTGTGTAGTTGAATTATATTACTTTAAAAATACCTTTAATATTTTCAAAGCATCATCTTGGGGTTTTTTTTTTTCAATTCTATTTTGGCCAACGAAAGTTGGAATGGCCGCCCACAACACTATTTTCCACTACAGAATATTGAATGAAATTGCAATGAAAAGTTTGTCAAGGTGAGCAAGTTGGATTAAAGAATCCTAATGAGAGTTTCTTTTGTTAAGAATGACCCGTTTATGATTTACGTGACCAAATATTCAACCATGCATTGTGTCGTCTAAAAGGTATATTCTTACTAAAAAGTAATATTTTAAACCAACTATCATAAGATGAAAATACCTTTTAATGTTTCTGGGCTAGTTTGAAAAATGTAGCTGAACTTTATTACTTTACAAATGATATGTATTTATGAGAATACCTCTCGGAAGCATGTGTTCAGGTTATCTAACTTGCCAATTGTAATTGTTCTTGTGTTTAACCATATTCTTCTTTCCTTTTGTACAACATGTTCGCTCTTTTTGGATGTCCCATTTGCTACGGGAATTGTAAATACTGCTTGGATATCGGATGCTCTTCAGGTGGAGCCTATATGGGAAATCAATTGTGGATCATTGTTATACCAGTTTTAAGAATTAGCCCCGCCATGAACTATTGTTGAATTTTTGTAATTACTTTTGTACACCATTAGCAAAATCGGTGAATTTTTTAACGCCATTTTAAGGCTGAAGTTATGGTGGGTGTTTACAATTTAATTTGTGATCTTGTGAATGAAATTGGTTTCTCAATGACAATGATTTCATGGATTATTAGGATCAAAGCAAATCCCATATCATTTTTATTTTTGGTGGGTTTGGAATATTTGGTGAACAATTTTGTGGTGTCAAGTTGGGTGAACTAGGTCATATTAGTCCCTCATTCTTATCAAACTTGTTCGTTTCTGCGTACTCATTTTTAATTAATATTTTAAACTTACATTAAAAAAAAAACAAATTAAAGACTGAAAGGACATCAAAAAATGTAACCAAAATATTTACAATGATTAGCATAATAGTGAACCTATGTCCCACGGTCAAATGATCTTAGCAAAATGAACCGTGCAAATTAAAGCATACTATGACCAACAAGTTCGTACATTACAATGAACGAACCATATAGCAAATACAAAACAAAAACATCATAATGCTCTGTCTACCACAAACTTAACTCTTATCACCCGTTGCAGTCCGTCCCTTTCCTTTCCCACATTCTGCAATTCCTTTTCCCTTGCGAAATGTTAAGTACAATGATATTTCGACATCTCGTTTCTCGGTAATTCGAGCGAGACTGTCAAATATTCTTAGCAATTCTTCAACTTCCTCGTTGGGCTCATGATTCACCGCTTCATTAACGGCACTCGACTCCCCGTTTAAATCTTCTTTTTTCACCCATTCGAAATATCCACAGTCGTTACTACACGTGAAGAACAATTTTCCTTTGTTTACAGTATCCCCCTCGACTTCGAAACATTTTCGAACTCCGTGTTTACACTCTGGGCATCTACATATTGTTTGGCATTGTGAGAAATAGTGAGTGTTACTTCTACAATGTGACAAACTCCAAAATTCCTTCCTCTCATTGTAATCGACAACTGTTGATGAAACAAATAAACTCACATCAATGCTATGGAAATATGCCGAAACATAAAGCAAAGATTTACATTGTTTTCTTATTCACACCGCAATAATAAGTGCCGAAACATCCTCGAAATTATAACTTCCAATTTTTTCCCCAAATGAAAGGAAACGACTGAAAATGAAACGCAACTTGCAATGATCAAACAAATTCACAGACATGAAGTTGGGGTTATCCTTGTTTGATGAAATTCCCAATTTCCGAAAAATGACTCCATTCACTCCAAAAAAAATTACATACCTAGTTATTCAATATTGCACAAATACACAGAGATTCTCAAATCAGCAAAATAAAAATTTTACAAACTTTTTATTCACAAAACAAATGTTTTGATTACAATTTTTGAACATAACTACAATTTCATATCTCATTATAAAATCAACACACAAACTAAACTCTAACACAGAGATTCCCAAATCAGAATAATGATTTTAGTTTGTCTTCTTATTCACAAGACAAACGTTCAGATAACAATTTTTCAATATAACTACATTTTCATAGATCATTATTCAATCAACACACAAACTAAAATGTAATACATACATTCCCAAATCACAAAAAAGAAATTTATTAACTTCTTATTCACCAATCAAATATTCAGATTACAATTTGTCAACATAACTAATTTTTCATTATTTAAGGTGAACACACTAACTAAACCCTAAAGATTTCCAAGTTTGTACTAACCTTGGGCTCTGACGGATTTGGCGATGATGGTGACTACTTGTCAAAAACGAAAACGATTTCTTTGGCTTAGTCCCTGCCTAGAACACGATTTCTTTGGAGCGGTTGGTAAGATTCCAGCGAACGGCTGCTGGAGTTTCAGAGGTGCGAGGGGAAAATTATTTCTTTGAAGCGGGAGCGTCGATGTTGGCGAACGGCTGCCGGAGGGCTAGAGCGAGAGGTGGGATGAATTTGAGAGATTTGGGAAAAAAAGTGATTTGGCTGGGTCTTGGAATTTGTCAAC
Source organism: Fraxinus baroniana (assembly GCA_903798355.1). NCBI lineage: Eukaryota > Viridiplantae > Streptophyta > Magnoliopsida > Lamiales > Oleaceae > Fraxinus > Fraxinus baroniana. The sequence goes on from CAIGRO010129205.1 coordinate 6,593, forward strand.
CGATTTTGGTTTGGTTTGGAGAAAACCGACTCTTCATCACTGTAGACAGCCACGTAGACAATTTTAATTTCCTGTAAGAGTTCGGTTGCCTTTTCTTGTACTCATAGCGTAATTGATTGTTTTATTTCCGACATCGAATTTTGTCCATAGTTGACTTTTTTGGTATGATAATTAAGAATTTATTTTTCTTGTTTTGAATGTTTCAGCGTTTTACTGAAAACAAAAACACTAAAAATTCAAAAATTATTTTGAGTTTTGTGTTATAAATTTAATCTTATTTTCAAAAATACCAAATCAAAGAAGTTTTTAAGTGTTTAAAAAAACTATTGAATCAATAATTAGTCATGTTTGTATAGGGTTATTTAAGTAATTGCACTTCATTACATACAGTTAGTTAGTTAGTTAGGATAATTTTGTATATATACCAAAGTTGCAGGGACTTGAGATGTGAATTTTCATAATTTTCAATCTAACAGTTTTTCCCGCCATTCCTTCTTCTTCCTTTCTCATTGCAATTCATCATGGTATCAGAGCATTGAAGTTCATCTGCAATGGCGAATAACTCCAGTGTTCAAGTTGAAGCTCAGAATCAATTTGATCATCTCAATTTATCCACTAAAGATGCTTGCTGCAGACACCATTTCTCTGGTTAACCTGTTGGTTAGTGATCCAAGCAGTCCTTATTATCTTCACTTTGGTGACAACACAGGAATGCATATCATTCCTGTTATGCTTACTGAGGAAAACTGTGCGACGTGGAGTCGTGCAGCTATTATGGTGCTTAATGTCAAAAATAAGGAAGGTTACATTGATGGACCTATTCTCAAACCATCTCAGGATGATCCTCTCTATAATACTTAGCGGAGGTGCAATCATGTTTTTTCGTCATGGATCATCAATTCCGTTCTAAATGAGCTTTATCCGAGGGTGGTACACAAGGATACCGTAAGAGAAATCTGGATCGAGCTCTGAGATCGTTATAGGCAAGGTTATGGTCCTCAAGTCTATGAATTGAAGAAGCAGATTGCTTCGATTTCACAATCAACTAATTTGGTTAATTCCTATTTTAATCGATTCAAGGGACTTTGGGAAGGACTGGATAACAATGCTAACAACATTGATTACAAAAGTGAAAATCAGGTTATGCAGTTTCTTATGGGGCTGGATCATTTTTCTACTGTTGGAGGTCAGATTTTGTTGATGGATCCCTTGCCATCATTGAATAAGGTGTTTGCATTAATTCCACAAGACCAGAGACAAAAGGAAATTGTGGCTAAGAATCAGCAGAGTTTTGATGTATCAGCTTTTGCTGGTAGAATGGTAAATCAGCAGAATTTTGATGTAGTAGCTTTTATTGGTAGGATAGTACAAAAGTCCTTTGGCAATCAAAGGATTATCTCACCAAATCAATTTCAGAGGAAGGAAAGGCCTCTATGTAGCTACTGTGGTATGCTTGGACATGTTATAGGCAAGTGTTACAAGCTGATGGCTATCCACCTGGTCACAAACTTGGTAAAGGAACAACTCCAATTGCAAATGCTGTTGCACAGACATCTTATGGTGACAATTCAAAGGTTCTAAGTTCCTTGTCACAGCTTACCATCACTCCAAGTCAGTGCCAAATTTTTTTATCTTGTTAGTATCAAAGTTACAAGGACATATTTCAAATTGTAATCTACAGTCTCAAGAAATATTCTCTACTTCACCATCTGTACCTGATGTATTTGCTTTCTTAGGTAATCATACTTACACTAGAATCTCTGTTGCTGCAAAAAAATGGATCATAGATACATGGGCCTCAGAGCACATGGTTTGCTCTATTTCACACTTGACTGATGTCTCTGCTGTTGTTAATGTTTATGGGATACTACCTACTGGTGATAGTGCAGCAGTTACACATGTTGGCACTGTGAATCTATCTGCCAAGTTGATTTTGACAAATGTGCTGGTGGTTCCATGTTTTAAATATAATCTGATATCTGTAAGCAAATTGGTACTTAAACATAACTGTTGCCTTATGTTCTTACATCACTCTTGTTTATTCAGAATCTTTTAACATGGAGGACGATTGGGGAAGGCAAACTTGAGGATGAACTGTATTACCTTAAACAATATGATCATCAAGTTAATGATCAATCTCTTCAGCTTCAACCGAATCCTGATATCTCTCACATTAAAAATTATGTTGTTCCTTCCAGTATCAGTCATAGTTCTGTTTCAAGTTCAAAGTGTAATAATTCAAGCTATACTTGTAATTCTATCAGCAATACTGATGTAAGCACAAACATTGATATTTAACATTGTCGTTTAGGACACGTTCTTGTTGCCAAAATGCTAGTTCTACATAGATTTGTTCCTACTATTACTATCAATAAACATTTCCACTGTGTTGTTTGTCCAATGGCCAAGTAACACATGTTGCCTTTCCAAAATAGTGAAAAAAAAATCTCTCAAACCGTTTGATCTCATTCACTGTGATATATGGGGGCCATATTCCATCCCTTCCCTAGATAGCTTTAGATACTTTTTTGACAATTGTGGATGCTTATAGCAGGATGACCTGGACATACCTTATGCGGAGTAAATCTCAAAGCAGATCACTTATTCAATCCTTTTATCATCTTATCCAAACACATTTCCAGTGCAATGTGAAAACTATCAGGTCTAACAATAGATCAGAATTTCAAGTGAATGATATCTACTTTTCCAAGGGTATCATACACCAATTGAGTTATGATGAAACACCACAACAAAGTGGTGTGGTTGGGAGGAAACACCAACACTTTCTCAATATTGCTAGAGCCATTAAATTCCAAACCAATTTACCAAATCAGTTTTGGGGAGATTGCATTCTAACTGCTACTCACATCATAAATCGAACACCTACCACACTCCTTGCAAACAAATCTCCTTATGAAATGCTTTGCCAAATTGCACCATCTTATGTTCATCTTAAGGTATTTGGATGCCTTCTTATGCCTCTACCTTAAAGAGACAAAGGACAAAGTTTGATCCCAGGGCCATCCCATGTATTTTCATTGGTTACCTTTATGGTATGAAAGCATATAAGCTATACAATCTTCATACTAATACTGTCTCTATCTCAAGAGATGTTTGTTTTCATGAAACAATATTTCATTTCCATCATCCATCTTTCCTTAAGTCTCTGTCCAAACTTGAATATGTTACTCAGCCTGACTTATTCATTCTTCCAGCACCATTTTCTCAATGTATAGATGATTCTTTTCATCAATGTATAGACCCTACATCCTCTCATACCCTTTCAAATTCAAAATCTTCCGATTATATCAAAATTCTCTAATTCCATCTCACCTTCTTCTGAAACATTTCACTCACCTCCAAGTATACCTACCAGAAAGTCTTGCAGACCAAAACGTGCTCCTACCTTTATACAAGATTATCGTTGTAGTTTGGTGCCTCAAATGCCTAGTCCTCAGTCAAATGCTATGGTAAAAGGTTCAGAGTACAAGACACCATATCCTATTTCAGATTATATAGGTTACAACTTGTTGTCTGATGCACATAAGTCATGGCTTTATCAACTATCTTGGAACCTCAGTCCTTTGATGAGGCATCTCAACATCCTGATTGGTGCAAAGCTATGGATGTTGAGTATTAAGCACTTGTTTCTAACAACACTTGGGATGTTTGTCAGTTACCTATACATAAAACACCAGTGGCTTGTAAATGGGTTTTTAAGGTGAAACTTAATGCAGATGGTATTATCATTAGTGGAAATAACTTGTCCTATATTGAGCAATTCAAAAAGAACCTGAAATGAACAATTCAGATTAAAGGATTTAGGGATTTTGAAATATTTCCTAGGTCTTGAAGTGGCAAGGAGTACATCAAAGATATCAGTTTGCCAAAGAAAATATGCTCTGGACATCTTAACAGATACATGTTATCTTGCTGCTAAATCGGCAAATTGCCCTTTCCCATGTAACCTGAAGCTGAGTAAAGAAGAATGAGAAGCAATCGCTATGCCAGTGTTTTTTGGAGGCTGGTAGGAAGGCTTCAACTATTGCTTCTGTTGCAGGCAGTTCTCCCTGTTGAAATACTTGTTCAGTTAAGAAAACAATGTTACAGCAACGTTGGCATTCATTAGAAAAAGAATACATATAGAAGTACCTGCTTTCGCTCGCTAGAAATATAACCACCTAGAGGTTCATGTTGAACTTCTATGCCATCAACTTATCTTAGGGGAGGAAAAAGCAAGGTAGGTTGAGAAAATATTCTGAAAAGCAAAGCAGCTTAACAATATACTTGCTCTCATGGACATTGCAATTCCAATTGCACACAAGAAATGTAAGTTCATTCAATTCCTTGGAAGCTGCACCAATAGTCAAAAGAATTGGGATTTTTTAATGCTAAATTGAGGCATTACAGATGTACACTGTTGGGTATTGACACTTAGTTGTCAACCAACTAAATTTGTATATTGTGGTTTCTATTTTAG
>CAIGRO010129225.1:0-10490 GCA_903798355.1 Fraxinus baroniana
AGAGAGCGATACAAGTCTGTACAACTAAGGCTCAGAATAGGACACTTCTAAATGATCATCGATCCACAAACGGATCTCCTAAATCAGCATAATCTATACAATATCAAGAACTTCACAGCCTATCAACAAGTGCAGATTTACCGGTTATATTTGGTGAATAAATATAACCTAAAACACTGTACACAACCACTATAAACACTTAATAACCAAGGCTCAGACCTGATCCAACAATGCCAACTAGTAGACTAATTACAACGCAAGATTTGAATGTAAACCCTCGAAATCGTCTCACAGAGAGAACAGAATAAGAACCATATGAAAGGCAGTGAAAAAGTTAGGTACAATGTCCTTAAGAGGTTTATATACATTAAACCTCAACCTTAGATTTAATCCAACAGTCCAGGTAAGTCCCTAACTAAAACAGATCCGGGTGATATCAAATGGGCTAATAAAATCACGACAAGTGGACTGGCCAAGTAAGAAACGCACTTTCACTTATGAAATTGGGTTTTAGAACCACGATCTGCAATTTTCACCTTGGTTCTGAAACCCCTCACTCTCTCTAGTTGTTACAATGCATAGGAAGGGTATTTTACCCTATATCATCGCCCAGGTACCTGCAAAAGACTAACCAGTATTAATATGCAGTAAAGATAAACAAATTCTAAACTTATTTAAAGGTAGAATTTTGGTTCCCATATCAGATGGATTTTCATTAGTATGAATTTTTTTAAATATAATCTCACCACATGCAATTTTCTCACATATAAAATGGTACTTCACCTCAATATGCTTGGATCTTTCATGATAAACAGGATTTTGCATAATAGTAAAATACTTTGAGTATTAGTGAAAATTGTAAGTGTCTCATGTAAAAAATTCAATTCTTCCAAAATTCTCTTTAAGCAGATACATTCTTTTATAGATTCAGCTATTACCACATATTCAATCTCAGTATTGGATAATGTGACAATAAGTTGAAATTGTGGCTTCCAAGTGATACAATTATCACAAAGTGTAAAGAAATATGCAGTAATAGACTTTCTTTTGGTCTTTATCCCAAGCGAAATCAGAGTCTACATACCCTTTCAATGTTAATGGATCAAGTTTCTTCTTAAACACCAATCCAACTCCAAGTGTCCCATCTATATATTTCAATAACTAGTTTAACCCAACCCAATGAGGTTTCCCCGGATTAGACATAAACCTATTTAGAAAACTGATAGAATATGTCAAATCTGACCTAGTTGTAACCATAGAAAACATGATAGATCTTATGACATTAGCATATGGAATGTTCTTCACGTCTTTAAGTTTAGATTCAGTTTTAGAACACTAGGCTGAAGAGATGTTCATGTGGGCAGCAAGAGGAACATTCACAGACTTAGCTTCTTTCATGCCAAATTTGGTTATAACTTTACTTAAGTATGTTTCTTGATATATAGTCAATATATTTTCTTTCATGTTCCTGTTAATAACCATCTCTAAAATTTTCTTGACATTCACTAAGTCTTTCATATCAAATTCAGATTTTAGGAGATTTTTAAGCCTTAATATCTCAGGTTTGCTAGAGCTAGCTAGCAACATATTATCTACATATAGAAGTAAATACACCTCATTGCCAGCTTTAGTGTTGTTATAGTACAAGCAATGATCATATTCACGTCTGCTAAAACCAATTTTCAGTACATATGTGTCGAACCTTATGTACCACTGTCTAGAACTTTGTTTAAGTCCATATAAAGATTTTTGCAACTTGCACACAAAGTCAAATTTTCCTTTTTTCTCAAACCCTTGAGGTTAACTCATATGAATGTCCTCTTCTAACTCCCCGTGTAAGAAAGCAGTCTTGACATCTAATTGTTCAATTTCCCAATTGAATTAAACAATTAGTGCAAGAATCAATCTTATTGTTTTGTATTTGATTACATGAGAGAAGATTTCATTATAATCTACACATTCCCTTTGAATAAATCCCTTGGCCACAAGTCTGACCTTATATCTCAAAGGATCAATAGAGTTAATCCCTTCCTTGATTTTGAAAATCCATTTACATTGAACAACTCACTGAGTTTCAGGTTTCTTTACAAGTTTCCATGTCTTATTATCAAGTAAAAATTTCATCTCCTCCTTCATAGCATTTGTCCATCTCAGGTTCAAAGCTATTCGTAGCCTCTTCATAAGATGAAGGTTCTAAATGCTCTAGAGAATCGCCAGAGATAAGAGCAAAGTCTATCAAGTTATTCATTTCATATCTTAGATTTGGTATCACTTGTCTCTATTCCCTATCTCTAACCAATTGATAATCTCGAATGCTAGTCTCATTTGTGGGGATACTTGTGTTCTCAATTTTGGTTTAACCTCAGCTTGAGTTACATATACTTCACCTCTATCCGTGTTAACAATATTTTCATCAAATTGTTCAACATCAGTTTCAACATTTTCAGGTTGAGTGTAACTGAGTCTAGCTAACTTCACCTCAAACTGTGAAGTTTTCTCTTTAATTTCCTCTTTAGAATTATCAATTTTATTTTTCAAACATGGCATTTCGGACTCATTAAATATCATATTTTTGCTATTAATGATCTTAATGCCTTGCACACCTAACACCTACAACCTGTATCCTTTCACCCCTTCAGGGTACCCAAGTATAACACATTTAGTAGCTCTAGGATCTAACTTTCTCTCAATTTGATGTGCATATGCCACACATCCAAACACCCTAATGTGAGAAAGGCTAGAGGGCTTCCAGTCCAAAGTTCCTGTAGACTCAACAGAACTGCATGGAAATCTACTATCATGTTAAGCAACATATTCATCTCTCTAAATAGTCTTCATCGGATAATATATAAATGTATTAACTAATTTTAATTAATTAATAATTATTGTCTACAAGTTCATCAGATAATATCTGGATGTATAACTTATTGTAATGAATTAATAATCATTGTCAACTCGAGTGTAAGCGAAACTACGGTCTTAAATCGCTGTATATTAAAATAGAACTAAATTTAGTTGCCAATATAGACTTTAATCAGTCTAGTCCTTTATAGGAATTCAAACCAGATGTTCACGGACGCGGATCTAAAAGTCGCATCCTACTTCATGACACTATAAAATGAACATGTTCTATGCTCCATCATACACAAATTAATCAGCCTTAAATAGTGATGAAGACTTCAAGAAATTGCTCCATTCTATTTGCTTTTCTTATCCTTTTTGCATGTTCATGGACAGTTTCTTGTCATGGACATCATGATTTTCTTCAATGTTTGTCCATTCAATCAAAGAATCACACCTCAATCTCCAACGTCATTTATACTCCCAAAAACTCCTCATATTCATCCATCCTGAATTTCTCAATTCAAAACCTTAGATTCGCGTCAGAAACGACACCTAAACCCTTGGTCATTATTACCCCCATGCATGAATCCCAAATTCCGCCCGCCATATATTGCGCCAAAGAAAATGGCATGCAAATACGGGTTCGAAGTGGAGGCCATGACCTTGAAGGACTTTCTTACACGTCAGAAGTCCCATTCGTCATCCTTGATCTTGTCAACCTGCAGGAAATAAAAATCGATGTTGAGAAGAAAACTGCGTGGGTTCAGTCTGGTTCAAGACTCGGCGAAGTCTATTATAGGATTGCAGAGAAAAGTCGAACATTAGGGTTTCCTGCTGGTGTTTGCCCTACTGTTGGAGTTGGCGGACATATCAGTGGAGGAGGGTATGGAACATTGATTAGAAAATATGGGCTAGCCGCTGATCATGTTATTGATGCACGCATCATTGACGTGAATGGAAGAATTCTGGACAGAAAATCCATGGGAGAAGATCTCTTCTGGGCTATTAGAGGAAGCGGAGGCACCAGTTTTGGAGTCATTATTGCTTGGAAACTACAGTTGGTGGACGTTCCCGAAAAGGTCACTGTATTCACAGTTGCGAGGACTTTAAAACAAAATGCAACCAATATTGTTCACCGATGGCAATACATCGCACACAAATTCGATAAAGACTTGGCCGTTAGAGTCTTTATAAGAAGGGTGAATTCAAGCCAAGATGGCAATAGAACTATCCAGGCTTCATTTCAATCGTTGTTTCTTGGTGGTGTCGACAGATTGCTTCCGCTGATGCAACAAAGCTTCCCCGAGTTGGGTTTACGAAGAGAAGATTGCATTGAAATGAGCTGGATAGAATCAACCCTATATATCTATGCTCTTCCCCTAGGATCATCACTTGATGTTTTGCTTAATAGGACTCAGGCAAATGTACAATATCTCAAAGTAAAATCAGACTATGTTCAGAAACCGATTTCTAAGAAAGGGCTTGAAGGCATATGGAAACGTTTTTTCCGAGAAGAAGCCGAGGATGCTGACATGTTGTGGGTCCCATATGGCGGAATAATGGATGAAATTTCAGCATCTACAATTCCCTTTCCGCACAGAGCTGGTAATCTGTTCAAAATCACTTATAGTGTGTATTGGGATGAAGAAGAGGTATCAGAAAAGCATTTAAATTGGATTAGAAGGCTTTACAGTCATATGGCTCCTTATGTTTCCAAGTCGCCAAGGTCTGCATATATCAACTACAGAGATCTCGATATAGGAGTCAATAACAAGGGCAATACAAGCTTTGCACAAGCAAGCATTTGGGGACGTAAGTACTTTAAGAATAATTTTAAAAGATTGGTGCAAGTGAAAACCAAGGTTGATCCATCTAATTTCTTTAGAAATGAGCAAAGTATTCCACCCTTCTAGTCAAGGAGGACCAAGAATGGAAAGTAGGCATTTTTAGCATGACGTCTCCTTGAAAAAATAAAAAATAAAATTACTTCATGAATTTTTTTATTCATAGATATTTAGATTAGGCAATATGCAAGTAAAATTTGTTAGGATCTTGTGTTGGTATTGTTGTAATTAAATAGATTGTAATTGTCTACTATAGGATTTTTGGCATTCTCCTCGTAATCGGATTGGGATTCCCACATTATACTGAAATTAAAACCTGTTGTTTTGTGTCCCTTTAAATAAATTCTTTCACTTAGTATTCTATTTTATCAAAGTTTGAGATAGTCATGTACTATCTTGAATAACAGTTGTAGTCTCATCCAATATTAATATTTTTAGGGGTAGGAATGGGTTTGGGTGTATGAGAGACTAATTTTATATAAAATTACAAATTTTCATATACTGTTCACGATTTTTTTCGATTTTTTAAGGACTTGTACATGTTCAATCACAATTTTTTTTTTTTTTTTTAACAAACAACACGTCACGACATTTGATTGAAAATTTGAAAATAAATAACTAATAACATATCATACAGGTGCTGCGTTGCATAAATAGCATCTATAACAGATCTGTAAACAATTTCCTTGTATAAAGGGAATTGTTCTTCTTAAAAAGATTTAGAAAATAATTTTTTCAAAAACTATTTGTAAATGTAAGCCTTTTTTAGAAACTTCTAGCATAATCTTGAATTTATGTGGTCATTTTTTATTGGGTTATTTTGCTTGAACAAGGCCACGTTCAAGTAGCAGTCTTTTTTCATTATACAAGATGGATTTAGTCCCGTACACATTGTTTTAAAATTCATTTTCAACTACACATTTTTCAATAATATTTTTCATCACATAATAACTTTTTTTTTTTTTTTTTTAACCACGTATTTCCCATCATATCACTATTTAAAATACACATATTTATCTTCTTTGTTAGGTCCACATGGGCCTTGGGAGTGGCAGTGTAGCATGCCTCGTATAAGAATGATGGTGTCATACGTTAAGATGAGGAAATTATGCCACACACGTATTTTTTAATAAATATTTAGAATATACTTTTCAAGTTTTGTTTAACCATAAATACTGCTATTTTTATAGTAAAATAGAAATGTGAAAACTTAACCAAATCATAGAGGCTATTCATTTAGTAGCTAAATTTACTTCAACAAACATGCCATTAACACAGAATCACGCACCAAGAAATTATCCACCCTAGATCATCTCTCTTCTATCTAGAATCACGCATCAAGAAATATCAAAACATAATCATCAAATGCCAAACATTTTTTAAATGAATTTCGAATTATAAACACAGACACATACATCATAATGAAATAAGTTGAATATCAAGGCAAATTATATTGTAGCAAAAATGTAGAATTCAAATCTTTCACCAAAAGGATCTATAGTGATCAATATAGGAAGTTTACGATGATTCAAAGTTGTTTCCTGACGTTATAATGTGGCTGTTTTCTAAGTGTATTTAGGTAATTATCTACAATCTTCATCCTTTTTTATTTAAATTATGTTTATGGAATGGCATTTAATGGAAAGACGTGAAATGAGATGATTCAAAAATACATTATCTCCAAATTATGATTTTAATTTTGGAAACTAGTAGTTTTAAACATATTTAACATTCTATCTAGTATTCACTACAATAAAAATAGTCATTTGCAATATTAAAAAGGCAACGTTTGTTGACAAATATTGTCAAAAGGGTTTTTGGCAATATTTTAGTAAGTGAATGTTATCATTGGTTACTATAAATGAGTTTTGGCAACGTTTTTTAAAAAAATGTTGTGTTAGACACCTTTAGCAACGTTTATTAAGTGTTACGAAAGGTTTTACCTTTAGAAACGTTTACCAAACGTTGTGAAATGTAAGACTTTTTTTTTCAATACTAGTTTTGGTCCATTCGATGCACAAAATTTGTTAGTGTGAAGGTAATGTTAGCGTCGAAATAATTTTATCTATAGAATACAGCTATGAAACAATTAAAAAAATGAGAATAAAAATTTCAATGAGACTTGTAAAGAACTTATATTTTTAATACAGTGATGATAAAATTAATATCATTGAACTTTTATATGTTGGATTTCTTGTATTTTCAAAAGTCCACTTGTAATTTCTCTGATAAGTAAATTAAGACTATTTTTTTTGCCTAAAACTGTAATAACAGTTTGTTCTTATGATATCAAGAATTTATGTAATAAATTAATTGGATTAAAAGTCAATTAAGTTTTGGCAGAAACATATAACGGCAAATGGAAAACTACATAATTATTTGATTTTAGGAACATTTTTCTGTTAGAAAAAAAATAGCAGAATTAGGGGGTTAGAATTTGTTCATTTTATACTCTGATTTGTTCCATATCAAGTATCTCTCCAATTTCAAATATTGCATAAAGGAACGCTCAAAAGATAAGGGAAAGAATAACGAAAGTGGCAATCACTATATGTTGGAAGAGCTTTCTCGCAATCAAAAGGTAGGTGACCAGTAAAGATAGACTTCAATTATGCTGCTTTCTTCGAATACTTTCCGTATTCAGCAAACTTAGCATTTCATCCAGCTTCAAGGGTATGGCGACTCTAATACCTGTGGAAAATTGTATTCAGATCACTATGCATTAACAAACGGAAAAGGTAAATTGTATTCTTACTTTTTCACATCCTCAGGCACATGGAAGAGCTCCTAAAGCTATCCAAAGTTCTTCCTGGTGGCATCAACTTCCTTGGCATCCTGTGCACTTCCATGTACACTATATGAGTTCGCCTTGTTGGGAGAATGAGAACCAATGGTTGTAGTCACCTGCGGGGAAGAAATTTATATTGAAGTAACATTTTCCTTATAAGGAAAATCATTTTGAGAATGAGCATCAAGAGGAAGTGGAACATGATCTAGTGAGTTCATGACTTCATGCTACATTGCTACAACGAGAAATATGATATTTAGAATCAAAGGAATGGAAAATAAATGTTGAAAAAAATTTCGATTAGATCGCCTAAGCAAAAGAAACATACTTTTGTGTGTGCATAGATTGGCCTTCTAGATAAGTGACGAATACCTAAAATTTTACAATCAATCATTACATGTTGTCTAGTGTCTTCACATATACTACATTTCACCACCAATAAGGACCAATAACATCAAACTACTTAGCCATAACATTTCAAACATAAGTTATCATCCATAATTCTTGAGACAAATATCAAATTACTTTTGCAGAAGAAAATGCTTCAATTGGAACAATAAGGAACATACAAATACTTGTCGAAGATCCACGCAGGTACATATATAGGGAAATACCTGCCTAAGGATTTTTGTCTTGATTTTGGTTAGATCTCTTAAAAGATCGAAGACAAAACTAGGAAAATCGTTCATTCAAGAATACAACTTAAAAAACCAGAAGAAACATACACAAGAGAAGAAATTGAAGGCGTGAGAATTATACTTACAGGTATACGTCTCAGCTCTTGCAAAATTGTTTGGGATTTTTGCTACCTTCTAGAGAGAAAGGATTATATTAGTAATAAAGCAAAAAGAAATGGGTACTAAATGACAAAACATGTAGTTTTTACAATTTAGCCATGTAAACCAAAAGAAAAAAATCGCATTTCTTACAATTATATTAAAAGAAAAAAAATAGAATTTAAAACTAATTTGGGAAGCCAAAACCTAGGCAACAAATGCCAATCTCTCTTCAATGTTGTTTTTCGCCGAAGACAAGAACTTTGAGGATCAACTTTCGACTCCCAACTATGCCAAACAGAAATCAAGCAAGTCCACACTATATAAACCCTGGCATGTAACCAAATTTCAATGCAAAAAATAAAATCACATATTTTAACAAAATAGTCTTCTATTTTATAATAATTTTAGGGAAAGCCGTGATAGTTTGCCAATAAAAAGAAAATATGAACACACTTTTATTTTTTTTCCCTTTTAAGGTTTTTTTGAAACATTTATATACCAGCAACAAGGAGTATTTTGGTTTTATCTGAATTAATTATTATAGATTGACGGTACAGTATGCTCGACCTCTGGGGAAAGGACAGATGAAATGAGTGTAAAACCAAACATAATAATTGCATTTCACGATAAGAAGATGTAAAAGCTATTTGGGAATGGAGATATCCCATTCACATACCAGTTGAAGATGCCTTAATAAATGTTTGAATAAGAGAGGGCGTGCTCAAAAACAATATTCCAAGAAATAAAGTTACATGTGTGGGACATATATATCATCATATGGCCTGGCTGATAGCTCAATATTCACCAAGTGATCATCATCTAAATATTAATGTATAATATTCTTTATACACTACCTGCCTAGAGGGAAGAAACCTTGAAGTCCATCCCTTAAATTCTTGGACACGAATATCAAAGTGAGTACTGATCACTTCACATCTATCGAACCACAATTTTCCATGTCAACATAGCGACTATCAAGGGGATCTTGAGCATCAAGGACCTCCAAAATGACATCAAAAGCTTCAATGACTTTGACTAACTCCTTATAATAAGCTTGGTCTATATTAAGTTTAGGAAACGTTAGAAAATGAAGAGAACAGAGAAACTCGAAGGGGGTTAGAGAATTCCATGTACTAAAAAATGATATTCGATATAAATTTGCTATCATACCTTGTTTCTTACCCAACACAGTGGATTTCTCATTGATTCGTGTCTCGTTCTACTTGTGTATTAATGAAAGGATTTCCTTGTAGACAACACTTGTAGTACATCTTACATATAAATAGTCAGCATTTATGGGTTTAAGTATGACTTTGATATATTTACTTGTTTTTGCTCTTGATAATACTACATAAATTTGACCGTGACAGAAAATTGGTTGGGGAAGATACAAACCAACAAAATCAAGTGTTTGACCTTGTGCTTTGTTTATCGTTATTGCGAAACATGACCTAATTGGAAATTGATTTCTTTTGAATTGAATTGAATTTTGATCGCTTTTTAGAGGTATAAAAAGGATCCTAGGTAAGAAAACATATTTTCCACAATATTCACAAATTGAGATTTCCGCTAGAATTACATTCTTTTCAAACTTTCGACAAGTAAGGTGTGTCCCGTTGCATAACCCTTCTGAAGGATTGATATTTCGTAATAATATTACATGACAGTTTATCTTAAGCATCAATTCATGGGGGTGGAATACCATTTGAGGTTATACTATTCAAAAAATCTTCTTGCAGGCTATGTTCTGACTTATCAAGTGCTTCATCAAAACTATAGTATGTATACATTTCACCAGGAATTTGTTCAAGTAAAATTCTGTTAATATGATCAACACATTCATTTGTAGGTGTAAGAATAACTCGGCTTGCCATCATGTGAAGATTATCAGCATATGTTTCTATATCTGTATCTGGGAAAACATGATGTATCAAGTTTTTTAAGGATGTGATTTCATCTACAAATGGTAAAAATATATTCTCTGGAAGTTTAATGCATTTACAAGTATGTTCTTCCTCTATTCCATCTCCAATTCTCAGCAAGTAACTACAAAAGGTGGGATCCAATTTAGCCCTCATATTTTCAATTAATGGTAGATGTAAAAAGGAAGGCCATAAGTCTGAGAATACTAAGCTAGCTTTCATTATATCGTATTTTTTTCCTTTTCGCACAACTGGTAAAATTTGTCGAAAATCTCCTCCAAGAACTATTATTTTCCCACCAAAGAGCAAATCA
>CAIGRO010129239.1:0-10160 GCA_903798355.1 Fraxinus baroniana
GACTTTATTCCTCGTGGGAACGATACTCTTAACTCACGTATTTTATTACTTGTATAACGATCCCGTACGCTTGCTACAGATTGGAGCAAAATTAAGCTCGTAACCTGCCAAAGACATCGAAGTGGAATCCCCTCGTAGAGAAAGGACCAGGCGATCACCCATCAGAAGAACTCTTCAGTTCTCAAGTGGAGAATCCTCCAAAACCAAGACCGAGGAAATTAGAAGTTCTCCCATGGCAACAAAACCAGCTACAAGGGGAACAAATAGTGTATTTGACAAACTTGGTCCCGAACACTCTTTGACACCCACAGGCAGGCGTAATGAGCCCCGCATAACTTGTCCAGTAGGATGAACTGAGCCCGAAATGACTGCCTTGAAAAAGCGCATAGCTGATTTGGAGGCTAGAAATGGAGGAATCCTAGAAGAATACCTAACAAAACGCCATTCTCCATTCAATTAAGATATCTTAGCATAACCTTTGCCAGAAAAATGAAAATGCCACAGCTTACTGGATATGAAAGGGAAGGAGATCTTCTAAGTTACTTGGACAAATATACCTCCCGGATGGAGTTGCAAGGAGCAGGAGATGCCATAATGTGCCGTACATTCTCCCTAACTTTGGGGGACAAAGCTCAAAGATGGTTTAAGAGGATGCAACATAAGACTATAAGAAATTGGAATGACCTCACCACGGCGTTCCTTACCCAGTTCATGGGCTCAAAGGCAAGAACCATGCCTAAGGGATGATTTGTAAGCATAAAGCAAGGAAAAACTGAATCACTCAAGAGCTGCTTGAATAGATTTAACAAACAATCCATGGAGGTCGAAAAGATTTTCGATGATGCCGCACTTATGGCAGTCCTCTCGAAATTAAGACCAAGAATGAAATTTTGGTGGTCAGTACATGAAGACAGACCTCGAACATACCACGAGTTCCTAGGCCGAGCTGAGAAGTACATCAGCGCAGAAAAAGCCACTTCGGATTAGGAGGATCTTAAGCCATAGCAAGCCAAGGGGAAGCAAGTGGATAAGGATGCTAGACAGGAAAGAAGGAAAGATAGGAGAGATCAAAATCGCCCAAGGCCATATCTCGATAAATTTCGTGAATACCATCCATTGAACGCAACTTGGAAGAGGTCTTCCTGCGAGCTAGGGAAAAAGAAACTTTTCGCTGACCTCATCCACTAAAGAAGGAATTTAGTCGGAAAATCCAAGCGAAGTACTGTCGCTATCATAGAATGACATGACATAACACATATGACTGCAGAAACTTGAAAGATGAAGTTGAATCACTTATCAGGCGAGGTCATTTGCAAGAATTTATAGCTAAGCCCAATGAGGATAATCCAACTGGGGTTCAACCAGCTGTCCAACAAGGGATAACCCAGTAAGTTCGGCCTAGACCTCAAGCTCAGGAACCACAGCACCGAGCTGAGATCCAAACTTGATTGGTGGAAATCAGTGTTTCGAAGGATCACGGAGAACCAGGCGAAGGTTGGCACGCAATGATTACATCTGGAAAAACTACAATCCAATATATCTAGAAGAGGCCAGTGTAACATCGAACTCGAAATTGTTTAGATTCTCAGAGGAGGACTCACAAGGAGTATTGATGGATCAAAGTGACACTCTTCCATGACGTTGCAGGGATACAAATACACCAAAATCTGGTATATAATGGGAGCACGATTAACATCATATATTCCCGAACTCTGGAGCAAATGGGGATATATGAACATTATCTACAACCATACCCCAAAAGGTTGCAAGGGTTCTCTGGAGACCCCATAGAAGCTAGGGGACAAATTGTCCTAATTGTAGAGTTGGGAGAGCCCCCTCGTCAGAGGAGGATTCTAGTAGACTTTATTGTTATGGATCTACCTTCCAATTATAATGCTATATTGGGAAGGCCTTTGCTGCACAAATTACAGACGGCTACCTCAATATATCATCATTGCGTTAAGTTTCCAATCTCACATGGACTAGGGGTGATATGTGGAAATCAGGCCGAAGTAAGAGCTTGCAATGTGGACCTACCTGCCCCACACGTCCAAATGTTGAGAAACTGACGTCATCAGCAGGAGGGAGAAGCCAAGTTTAAATGACCTATTGTATCCGATTTATCTAAGATTGGTATAACTGAGAAACATCGCAAGAAGTCAATTGATGACCAACTCTTGTTGGAGGAAGGTGAGGTGGATCCAAATCCATATCCTAGAGTCTTGTTGATCTCTATCCCTGTATCACTAGTCAATATTTCAAAGGTTCTTGTTGATACCGTAAGCTCCCTTAACATACTCTACTCCAACACTTTGGAGTGAATTGGGATCCCCATGATTTTTTTACAGCCATACCTAAACATGGTTTTGGAGCTCGATGGTGCTCTTTCTGAAGTAAAAGGAAAAATCAAACTACCTATGAAGCTCAGAGAATCCCTTTGTCGAGTTAAGTTGAATACGGAATATGTGGTTCTAAACTTAAAATCCCTTTATGATGCAATCATGGGACAGCCTCTGCTGTTCAACCTCAGAGCAGTCGTCTCAATGTACCATTATTCCCTTAAATTTTACACGCTTTATGGTGTAGGGTAAGTCAAGGGAAATAGGGACACAGCTGAAGGGTGTCAAGTAATATTTGATTCGAAAGGAAAAAAGATCCATTTACCCTCAGAGGTCTATATGATATGCACAGTGGAGCCTAGTTAAACTCATTGGCATGTTTGAAGATGAGGAGAGGAGAACCAATGGAAGAGCTAGATGCTGTTTAGATCGGAACGGGGAACCCCAGAAGGAACTCAAAATAGGTCATGAGCTGCGGTCACCCCTTAGAGATCAAATCATCAATTTCCTTCAAGAAAACCTTGATGTTTTTGCCTGAGAACACTCAGATATGAAGGGGATTGACCCTAAAGTCATGTTTTACAAGTTGGGAATTGATCCTTCGGTACGGCCAAAACAGCAAAGACGCCGACCTTTAAACCCAAAATGGTACGAAGCTTTGAATGAAGAAGTACAGAAGTTGCTCCACAATGGGTTTATTCGAGAAGCAAAAATATTCGAAATGGGTTGCTAATCCTGTTTTGGTCAAGAAGAGTAATGGAGACTGGAGGGTGTGCATTGACTTCACCGACCTGAACAAAGCATGCCCTAAGGACAGCTTTCTGCTACCAAGGATAGATTAGATGGTAGATGCTACTGTTGGGTATAAATTGCTCAGTTTTATGGATGCATACTCGAGGTATAACCAAATTCCCATGTATGAACCAGATCAGGAGAACACATCCTTCATTACAGACAGAGGTCTTTATTGTTATGAAGTTATATCATTCGATCTCAAGAATGCCAAAACAACTTACCAACACTTGGTAAATTCTATGTTTACCGAGCAGATCGATAAGACTATGGAGGTGTACATCGATGACATGCTAGCAAAAAGCACAAATGCACAGGATCATCAGCGATACCTCACTGAAAAGTTCAAAATTCTAAGGACTTAAGGAATGAAGTTGAATCTACACAAGTGTGCCTTTGATGTCAGCTTGGGAAAGTTCTTGGGTTACTTGGTGAACCAAAGGGGATAGAAGCTAATTTGGAAAAGATAAGGGCCTTAATTGAGATGCGTTCTCCAACTAGACCCAAGAAAGTTCA
This sequence comes from Fraxinus baroniana, assembly GCA_903798355.1. Classification (NCBI taxonomy): domain Eukaryota; kingdom Viridiplantae; phylum Streptophyta; class Magnoliopsida; order Lamiales; family Oleaceae; genus Fraxinus; species Fraxinus baroniana. Next base: position 3,648 of record CAIGRO010129239.1, read on the forward strand.
AAGTTTAATGGGACGTGTCGCTGCCCTTAGTCGCTTTATGTCAAGATCGATGGACAAATGCAAACTCTTCTTCGATGTGTTGAAATGAGGGAAGAAGTTTGAGTGGACATCCGAATGCCAACTCATATTCGAACAACTAAAGTCATATCTAGTGCAGCCACCCATACTATCAAAACCAAAAGTAGGAGAAACATTATTATTGTATCTAGCAGTGTTGGTCCGAAAAGAGGAAGGGGTGCAACACCCCATCTACTATATTAGCAAAGCTTTGCATGAGGCCGAGCTCTGCTATTCTCCATTGGAAAAGTTAGCTTATGTGGTGGTCATTGCAACCCGGAAGTTAAGACCTTACTTTTTGGAACATCCAATTGAGATCTTAACTAATTACCCATCGAAGCAAGTCTTATAGAAACCTAACACGTCAGGAAGATTGGTTAAGTAGGCCGTAGAGCTCGGCCAATTTGATATAAAATACAAACCACGTACTTCTGCAAAGGTTAGGCCCTTGTTGATTTCATAGCAGAATTTACTCCGAATTTGACAGGGGAATCTTGTCATGATGACTATAGAGACTTTTTGTTAATAGATCGTCTACAGAAATATGAACAAGAGCTGGGATTGTTCTAATTAGCCTTATTCACCAATTGTTCTGTGAAGCATTGTCATTCGACTTTAGTACTTCAAACAACGAAGCTGAAGGCCTTCATAACTGGCCTAAGAATGGAAAAAGAGATGAGGATTGATCGCCTGATGGTGTACATCGATTCTCAACTAGTGGTGAACTAGGTCAATGAAGCTTATCAATCAAAGGAAGAGAGGATGAATAGCTACCTTCAGATTGTTAAACAGGAGCTAAGATTTTTTAAAGATGTACAAGTTGAATGGGTTCCCCGAACTCAAAATGGCCATGCTAATGCTTTAGCCCGATTAGCAACAAGCAAAGGGATCAAAAGGTTCGATAGTATCCCAGTAGGAACGGTCTACCGTGCTGCTATTGAAGAATTTAAGGTAGTTCACATGACAACCGACACTAAGCCAACATGGATAGATGATATCATTGCATACCTGAAATCGGGATCATGTCCAGAAGATCCTATCATAGCAAGGAAACTTCGTATAAGAGCAGTTAGATATACATTGATTAATGATATCCTATATAAGCGAGGATATTCTGTAACTTTGCTCGTGTGTTTGAACGAGAAAGAAGCATTGCGTGCCCTGGAAGAAGTGCATGAAAGAATATGTGTAAATCATGTTGGGGGACAGTTGCTAGCACATAAAATTGTACGCCAAGGATATTTCTGGCCTTCTATGAAAAAAGACACCTTGGAGTTCACCAGGAAATACAACAAGTGTCAGATGTTTGCTCTAAAAATCAACGTCCCCTCAAGTGAACTGAATTATGTGATGGCATCATGGCCCTTCTCCAAATGGGGGATCGATCTAATTGGTCCCATGCCCACAGGAAAGTGAGGGACAAAATTTGCAAGTATGGCAGTTGATTAGTTCACCAATGGGTGGAAGCTGAACCTGTAGCCAAGAACCGAGCATAAGACTATAGAATTCATATGAAAATCTATCAATGCCGATTTGGGATACCGCATTCCGTTGTCAGAAAATGGAAAATAGTTAGACAACAATCGTTTCGAAATTTTTTGCGAAAGTTTCGAGATACGAAGGCATTTCTCCACACACAACCATCCTCATGGTCAAGTTGAAGCAATAAATAAGATCATCAAGCACATGCTCAAATCAAAGCTTGATGCTCTCAAGGGAGGATGGACTGAGGAGTTCCCCAGTGTTTTGTGGTCCTATCGTACCACGTCCAGAAATAGTACTGGAGAAACTCCTTTCTCTTTGGCTTTTGGGGTAGAGGTGGGCATTCCTTTTGAGATGGAAATCCCTCCTATCCGAACATTAGTGTATCGTGAGGATGAAAATGAGGAGGAGTTAGATTTGTTGGAAGATAATGAGGCTAAAATTCGGAACGCTGTGTACAAACAGCGTAATGCAATATATTACAACCAAAAGGTGAAGTAAAGAGAGTTTGAAGTTGGTGACCTTGCGTTAAGAAAAACCTTTTTGGCAACAATAGAACTCAATTCTAGGTCTTTAGGACCTAATTGGGAAGGTCCTTACAAGGTGACCAAGATTCTTCTTAGAGGAGCATATGAATTGGAAGACATGGAAGGCAAACCCCTGTTACACCCTTCGAATGCAGAACATTTCAAGAAATACTATCAGTAAACGATGGCTGTATTATATGATTGTTCATAATAAGAAAGTATGTTCCTAATGGATGGAGTTTTGGAATACTAATCCTCAAAAGGCCTGCTTATGAAGCATATCGAACTAAGGTTTTAAGTGCTGCAACACTTAGAGCTAATTCCTACAAAGGAATTCTCAAAGCCTTGCTTATGAAGCAGGCCGAACTAAGGTTGTAAGTGCTGCAACACTCAGTGTGAATTCCTAGAAAGGAACTTTCAAAGTCCTGCTCATGAACTAGGTCAAACTAAGGTTGTAAGTGCTGCAACACTTACAAAGGAACTCTCAAAACCCTGCTCATGAAGTAGGCCGAACTAAGGTTGTAANGAATTCATACAAAGGAATCCTCATTGCCCTGCTCATGAAACAGGCTGAGCTAAGTGTTGCAACACTTAGTATGATTTCCAAAAAGAAATTAATATTGAAGTTATATACGCTTAAGTTCATAAACACCATTATTAAAACAACGAACTATGTTAAAAAAGAGAAACTGAGTTTTCATTCATATAAAAGCATTACAAAAAGTTCCTAAAAATAAAAGTTTTGAAGATTCAACAAAAACAAAAAGATACATGGAGAAACTACGTGGTTGAGGGATCTAGTGGAAATACGCTCTCATCAATAAGAGCTTTCTGGACTTCAGCAGTTCTTCAACTTTTTTTTCCTGCTCCTTAAGAGCCTCATCTAGGAAAGTAGTATCCCAGTCCGACCTCTCTTTGTTGACGAACTTGATTATTTCACCAATAGACAGAACATATGTCTCTTGGGATAAGACATTGAATGTTGGGAAAGCTCTCCAATCTTCTACTGCTTTGGAGACCTTCAACTCGACCTCTTTCCGATAGCCATTGCTTAGGCCATTGCCTCATCAGCCCTCTTCTTCTCACTCTAAGCTCGGATGTTGGCCTTTTCACCGCAGATCTACAAGACTTGATTCCCCCCCCTCTCAAAGCCTTATTTTCATCCATAAGTCTTTGCTCCAAAGTAATAAAGATATTGAGCTCTATCCCCATCTTACCCAGACGGTCCTCATAGTCTCTCTCCCTTTTAGAAAAAAATGCTCTTTCGCCTCAACCTTCTCAAAAATCATGTTAGCTCAGTCCCTTACTGCAAGCATTTTGTCGAGCTCAGCTTTAACCTGAGAGGAACAAGTGTTTAGTGAAGGTTATAAGAAACGTTTTCAAATAAAAAGCCTTAAGGAAAAATAAAGGAAGTTTTGGAAAAATTTACCTTATCAGTTATCGATGCCATTTGAAGAATTGCTCGATGACAGTAATGTTGAGCCGAAATGACGCTTTCTCTAATGGGCATCTCAGTAAGGAACTTCTGCTCTCTATCATTCTAACTCCGAGTCATGATGACAGCAGATTCCCTTAAACGTGAAGGGAGAGCATGGACTGACTCCATTGCTGGAGAAGGAGCTCGAAGAAAATGCGGGAAAATTTCATGAGGGTGCTCCCACCAGTCCTTCAACGTTTGACCTCTGGAGATCTGGACACTTCTCCTGAGGTCTTGAAGAAGAATTTGCGGTGGTAATTGGAATAGCTGACAGAATAGGTGAGCTGGCAGGAGTAATGGGGGAAGGAGCAACTGGAAGCTCGGATGAACAATGCCTTTTTAGAGGTTGCTCAGCTTCAGGTTTAGATTCAGCCACCTTAGGTCGGTGTGGCTCTTCGATGACAATCTCTTTTCTTTTTCCTTTGGCAGCTTCAGTTGCTTTAGCCGCCCTGATAGCTTGGAGATTAAGCATACTTGATTGCTGGCATGGAAAAAGTGTAATAAGTGTTAAAACTATATTCAAAATAGAAAAGGATAACGTGGATATTGAATTAACTTACGAGAAGGAGTGGGGAAAGATGAGGTAGGTCTGCTAGCAGAGGTGGTAGGTCTGTTTGAGGCTGAGGATGGTAGCAAGGCTTGAAGCAAACTCGCTTGGAACAGGTTTTCGTTTGAGATGACAAACTTGTAGGATCTCTGCTTGTTTGAAAGAGCTCAGATAGAGTCTGCCTGTCCTTGGAGGACTTAGTTCAGATGACAATGTTGGTAAACTGCAAAAGGAGAAAAGGAAAAAGTTAAAAAGAATAAACTTTAAAATGGAAAACCTGAAGAAAAATATAAATCGCTACTTACAGAAAGGATGATAAAGGGTGGGAACTACATCCTCCATGTCCACCTCAGTAGGATGGAACTACCAGTTCCCTAGGATGTAGAAAAAATCCTCCTTCCATCCTTTAATTGAAGAATGAGTATCTAAAACTAAAGGCCCCCCCAGTTCTAGGTCTAACGCTGGTATTCCACCAGCCAATATTCTTCTCATCCTCCTTAAAAGTAAAAAGGACATTAAACTAGGCTATACTCAGATCTGGATGACTTAACTGCTTCCATAAAATTAGGGTTGCTATTAAGGTCCTCTACCCATTATGACAGAGTTGGGTAGGGGCTATTCCCCAAGATGAAAGAAATTTCTGTATAACCTTAGGAAAAGGGAGTCTCAAACCAGCTTTCAAAATAGCTGTATTAAGAACTACACATCCCATTGGGAGAGTATGAGCTCAGTCAGAAGAAAAGGGATAACGAGTTCTACAGAAGAAGGTATAGTATACTTAACCCCTAAGGATAGATAAGATATCAGTCATGACTATTGACTTATGGGAATCTGTCTCCCAAACTTGGTTCCTACCCTCATCCTGAGCTCTTTCATCTCTCACCTTTTGATGATATTCCATACTTCCAGGAAAATTAGACCAAGGAGGGAGACTAGGCGATGAAGGATAGAATGAACTTAAGGGAACAGGAGTTAGCACCTCCTGACAGTCCGAACTGGTAAACGAAGGACTAACAGATGGAGTGGACGAAGATGATATAAGTTCTTTCTAATAATTTCCCCAAGACTGTACACGAGATTCATCCGAACTCATGTAAGAAAATGGGAGAAGAAAATAAACGTGTAAAATGGAGGATATTCTGGTTAAAGAAGAATACCTGATGAAGACGACATCACTCAGAGAAAATAGGAAAGCAAAGAAGAATTTTTTAGAGCAAAAAATTGAAAGTTTGAAATACAAAAGTGAAAGAATGAAAGATGAAAATTATTTAAAGGGAAGGAATGTCAAGGGGCAAGATCTGAACCGTTCAAATGCAATAAATAAATAATTAACGGTTACAATCCCAAGCTTCTAGGGAAAAAATCTATTTGCCATGCAGTCCACGGGCGAGTGAGAAGACGACACGTGTCTTTGTCATTAACTAAAGTAATAATTACATAAGATTGGGAATTGCATCAGTCATTAGGTTAGTCCATGCCTAATTCCGTACTAACCTGGGGGGTATCTGTTGACAGACGAGCTTCGAAGTCGCTCAGATCAAATTAAATACAAATGATAAAGATGAGCTCGGTAGGCCAATTAATAGCCGAACTCCAGGTAGCTCATGTTGGATTAATGCACGTGACAAGCACGTAATAATGTAAGTTCGGTGGTATTAGGTTAGTTCAGATGGTTAGAGTAACCGAGAAGTTTGTGTAGTCTTTCTAGTGTAAGGAGATCTTAATGATTGAAGATCACTGATAGGATCAATAAAATAACCAATCAGAAGAATCCACAATGAATAATCTTACATCAGCATACACATAAGCTTCTACTCAAATAATTAGGTTCCTTTCCCTAGGACAATTCATTAATTACTGGGTTCACTTGGTGGATTTTCTCATGATAACCTACCAGGCCGAGCTCAGTGGCCAATCGAATTGCTACAACAAATGTACTGCCTCAGCTTGGGTTTACAAATGACAAGATGGGAAGTTATTGAGGCATGCATATTTTTTCCTATAAAAGGAAGAAATGGCAATGGTAAAAAAAAAGGGGAAAAAAATGACTTCACACGCTACCAGTCTTTTTACATTCTCCATATTCAAATATTTTTTGATATATGCAAGCATTGTTAGAAATAATTCTCTTTACTATTACTCTATAAACATATTTTCAGATTTATTTGGTATTAAATTGAGGTAAGACTACATTAGTGCAAAGTGATAGATTCTTATTTCTTGATGTTTACATAAATTCTTGGCATGAAATACTCCAAGGCCTTCTGGTTGATTTCTATGTTAAATTCTTCGGAATTGACCGTTAGATCAATATGTTAAATCTTACGAGATATGGGAATTCTTAAAAAATTATTTGAGCTATTGAATATAGCGAACAGTTTGCTCTAAATCTAAGAATGTTGGTATGTTATGTCATTTTTATA